>JBBPKI010001839.1:0-10503 GCA_038089155.1 Nevesoporus exiguus
AGAGACCAAGTTCTCCAAGCACAGATGACAGGTAGCAATTTACTATATCTATCCTTTCATTTTGGTTGTTTATATATATCCAAGGCAGATTGATATCTAGTGGCAACCAATGTATTATTTTTGTTTTAAAAAGATGTATATAGGTTGAAGGGGGACTGTCATATCCTGTGCCATTCCATCCATCTCTGACCCCTTTGGCCCCAACTCCTGTCAACTCCAGCCAACTCCAGCCAACTCCAGCCCCTCAGTCCATCTCCGTTCCTCCACACTCAGAGCTCCGCTTCTCCAACCAGACAAATGCTGTACTTGGACCAGTATTCGGTTATACCTGGACCTGGAACTCTTTTATAGTATTACTCATCTTCATTGTACATTTGTAATCCTTGTCTCAGAACACAGCTCCTATGCTGTGCTCTAGCATACTTCACTTCCAAACTCTTAGTATATAATCCCTGTACACTCCATTGTGTAGCTTTAGCATGAATATCGAATTAGTCCACCCTCCTCACTCTCATCGCGATCTCCTTCTCTCCTGTCAGACCTCTGCTCCTCCAAAATATGAGGACATGGACCTGTTCAAGGGCACAACACATAAGTCCTGCGCCAACGTCCTCCTGAGTAACTCTGCTCCGACTCCTCCACTCCAGACTTTGGTCCACCTCTGAGACTAACTAGTCTACTACCCCCTCAGCACCCCTGGACCTCTGATTGGACTTGAGTCCAGAAAGTCTGGACTTAACAGTATATTTGTGCTGCCACTTGAGCAGGTCTCCATTCCCTCTTGTTTCCAACCTCACATTATCATGACCACCTGTCATAACCTCTGCACACTCTTGAATTCACATTGAACCCAACTGTGCACCACCTCCTGTCATTTCTTTGAACTCCTGGCCTCTGTCCTAGACATTCCTGTCACCTCTGACTGACTCTGCCACCTTGGCAAGTCTTCCTCTTTTCTCTTAGCTCTGCCCATATCTCCATACCTCCAAACTCTGAACTCCAGTGGCCTTGCTCTGCCCCTCTCCCTCATTCCTTTCCATTGTCAACTTCCCATTCTCCCATGCCCTCTGGCAAGACCACCTCCGACTTTTAAGTCACCCTCCTTGGGTTCCCCCTCTTGTTGGATTTAGGACACAGCTACTCACCCATGATACTCCATTGAGTGATTGGGATATGAGCAGCACATTGTCTGACCCCTGCAAATGGAATACCAGACCCCCCACACCTCTGGAGCCTCTGCTTCCATCTCTGTCAACTCCACTCTGGAGTGCACTCTGGAATTGCCACGGCCTTTGGCCTTCCTCGCCTCTCACTTCCTGTCAATGCCACTGCTCTAGGTGTGCACACACATGAGTGATGGCCTAGTCCAGTCTGTCTGCCACCTCTGGTCTCTCACTGAAGGAATGCAGGACACCTCAAAAAGGAAAGTCAGCCTTTGGAATATCTGACCATCCTCCATCCTCAACATCTGACTCCAATACCTCCACATCTTCAGACCACAAGTCTGAAGTCAACTCCATTCACTCCACTGCCAGCTCCAGCATTCCAAGCCAGCATGATATTGGACCCTTTTTGAGTCCTCCTCTGTTCTTCTTCATAGATCACTTCATTTCCTTTTCAGCACTGCAATGGCTTGTTGCTCTGGTTGCTCCAGCCTCACACTCTGCTCCTCCGAACCTAAGGACCAAAAGTCCAAAGGTACCTCCACCCAACTCTGATTTTCTCCAAAACCTCCGGACCCTTCTCTCTTCTTTCTCTCCTGTTCTGAACTCCAGACCTGGGCCTGTGTCACCTTTGTTCATGCTCCATTCTGAAGCACCAATTGATGCATTCGCTTATTTTTCTCTGTCTGCCTCATGATAACCTTATGACTCTCCCCTCTGAGTCCACTCCAGACCATCCGATCTTCCCTCCAGTCCACCTCTGGACAATTCTGTTTCACTCTGCCCACTCCAGCAGTCTCTCTGGTCCATTTTGGATCACTCTGTTATCTCTGCTTTTTCTCTTCTTCATTTCTTTCTGACCATTTGTCCATTTTCATTGTTGACAGTTCCTGTTATGGAGCACATCCTTCTGGACTGCAAACAGCAAAGGTTCTTTGTGAGAAGGCACTCACAAAGAGGCACAACATCTCATCATGAACAAAGAAGCAGAGAGATGAATCTGGAACAGTAGAGGCGACTGTTCAGGCAGGAGCAAGTCCAGGTATAAGGAGGTGGAATTGCACAGGTCTAGCTTGGGATTTACAAGCAAGGTAGACTAGCTACTTTATAGTCCATAATGCGTGCATGGACCAAGATAAGGGGAGGCATAGAAAGAAGGAGAAGGTAAAGGAATAACTGTGGGTGGCTGCAGGGGGAATGACAGCATGCAAGAGAATGCTGTTAGGAGACATAGTCCAAAGGGGAAGGCAGTTAGGTAAGAACGAAAATAGTGAAAGACCAGTCGAACTCGTCAAGAGAAAATGTAACAAGGAAGCATACATACTTTGTGTGAGGATGCGGATACATGAATGGAACAGATTCAGAAATAAGAAGAAGGCCAGGATGAAGGGAAAAAATTGTAACACTACCCCCTTCATAGCCTCACAGTGCCGCTGCATTTCTAAGAACCAGGGGAATCCACACTGTTGAATACCAACTGCTCATCAGTAAAGTCCTCAGTAGTAAAGGGGCAGTTTGGGATGGTGTGTCCAACAGCTCCACAAAGGCCACAGCAGTGTAGGGAACTATCATTCCCTGCATGTGTATTCAAGCCTTATAGGGTGCCTGATGATACTGTGATCAAGCCGGTACTCACACAGCGCTATGCTGGTCAAGCCAGTACTATACCGGTCGACCGGCCAGTTCCCTGGTATGTTTTCAGCCGGTTTTGATCCCCTACACGACCGGTATGTGCTGTGACCAGCCAGACTTAGCTTATTCCAGAGGACATCACTTTCTTGTGCCATTTACCAGTACTCACACAGCGCTATGCTGGTCAAGCCAGTACTATACCGGTAGACCGGCTGGTTTCCTGGTATGTTTACAGCCAGTTTTGACTCTCTACACAACCAGTATGCACTGCAACTGGCCAGACTTGGTTTATACTGGCCAGTATCACTTCCTAATAATGTCTACCAGTATTCTGATGGCTGGATATGTTTGTTTGTGACCAGTTCATGTTGTTTTGGGCTGGTTTGGCTATTTTTACTTATTTGATATTGTTTTATGTTAGCTGAGCACTACATAGGCATGTCATTAGTTATCTAATACAGTTTTTGGCTCTCCTTTGTGTTAGTATGCCTGGTATAAGCCTGAACAACTGGTCCTAGTCCTCTCTCGCTGTCTGCATTGCATGCAGAAGCCTGAGAACACATCTGGCAGTCAGAAGTCCAGTCCCTTCTGGAGAAGGTCCCCATAGGAGTTGTCCACACTGGTGGTACACTCTTTCTCGTCCATTTCTTATACTATTTCCAGCCATTTGCTATCACTTTGAGACTCCCTGGGACAAACACATTGCCCCACCACCTTTCTAATGCTTCACATTGAAGCACATTTTAGTTTTTACAGTGGAGGGTCGGACAAGCTTCAGCCACGTGTCCCCAGTGATTGCATGCAGAGCAATGGGACATGAGGCAATGGGAGGTGGGGTGTCCAGGGGCATAGAGGGAACAGTTGGGACAACGATACTATGGACAGCTCCATCGCAAATGTCCATATCTTCCACAGGTGTAGCACCTATGTCCAGAGAGATCCATGGCGGCAAGGTGGGTTTGGACCTCGGGAGGGATGGAGAGGACTCAAGTGGGGGAAGACAGTATGGTGACACCAGTGGGGAGGTCTTGGACGTGGACATTGGAGGGTAAAGAGAGACCTGGGGGAGGAGCAACAGATGGGGTGGTAAGATGAACTGGCAGTGGATTTTCTGGGGTGGTTGGATGAGTGATGGGTGGAGACTGTTGAGCAGTGTTTAAAATGTCGGTGTCTAAATTGTCATTGAGGTCTGTCTCATTTAGGGAGAACAGGATTACCTATGGGAAGTCTCCTAAGGCACCAGGGGGAAAGGTGGAGATGATCCGTCTGAACTGGTGGTGGTCCATCAGATCCAGGGCACGAAGGTGAAGCTAATCAAGCATGGCAGCTTGTGTGGCAGCAAAGTTGGGGTTAGGGGATAGTAATCTTGGTGAATGGCTAAATGATCGAAGTAAACAAGTTTGATGGAAAAATAGAATGGCCTCCATGAGAGGGAGTGAATGTCTAAAAAGAGGAATGCTTTCAGCAATAGTAAGGAGCTGTGGGTGGTCTAGAACGTGGGCATAAATAGCTAATCTTTGAAAATGAGGTAGAGATGAAGGGTAAAGTTGTTCCAAAGCCCAGTCAGAAATCTCTCTGCAATGTGGGTGGGGCAGGAAGATGAAGACCCTTGGTGCCTGCACAGCAGTGGACGGGGATCTAGGGACATCTGGAGAAGTGGGGCGATTGGATGGCAAAGAAGTGGTAAATGAAGTAGGTGATGTGATAGAAGTCATGACTTAGGTGTGGTGTGGAGCAGTTGACGGTGGTAGTGAGGTAAGGATGACAATCAGGATGGTAATGATGGCGGCGAGGGAGATAGTAGCGAAGATTGCAGTGAGGATGAGGATCTGGTGAGGAGTGAGCATTATTGCTCAAGAAGAGAGGAAGCTCTTATATTGTCTAAGGAGGATGGGAGCATGATGAAGGTTTTGCTTGGGTTCCCATGTATTCTCCGAAGTAGGATATCCCTTCCACTTGATCAGGTACTGGCGGCAATTAGCAGTTCCCCAATGAGAGAGTATAGCCTCAATTTCATATTCTTCTTTGCCATTAACAAGATCCGGTGGTGCAGGGATAAAGTTTGGACCATGTTCCGGCATGGTCTGATAGGAGGATAGGAGGGAAGCATGGAAGACATTATGAATATGCCACGTTGGTGGCAATTTCAACTGACATGCCACAGGAGAGAGTACCTTGATGATCTCAAAAGGATCTTCTCTTTTAGGGGTGAGTTTCTGTGATGGGTACCTAAGTTTAAGGTTTGTGGCTTCAAGTCAAACCTTATCTCCAACTTTCCATGGCGTGAACTTGGTAGAGAGTCGTTCCTTCATGAGGCATTGGGCAGTGGAATGAGCAGCCAGTGCTTCTTTCCGTGCTTCAACAAGGATGGAGAGGTGTTCTTCTACAGAAGGAACAAAGGACTTTCCTAATGGAGGATAAGCTCTAGGTTCATATCCCATCATGAGGAAATACAGTGATTGGTGGGTAGAAGAGTGTGCTGTGGAGTTGTGGGAAAATTCCGCAGTAGGGAGTAAGGTACTCCAGGTACCAGGGCATCCTTGGCAAAAGATCTGAAGATAAACTTCAAGTTCTTGATTGGCTCTCTCAGTTTGACTATCAGTCTGTGGGTGGTAGATGGAGGAGAGCTTTATATCATACTGGAGGAGTCTAGCTAGTTCTTTGGCGAAGGAGGAAGTGAATTGAGGTCCTCTATCAGAGATACAGGAGTCATGCAGACCAAATTTAGGGAAGATATGTTGGAAAAAGAGTGATGCTACTCTGGCAGTGGAGATAGTTTTATGGCAAGGGAGGAGGATTACCCCCTTCATAAGGCCATGGTCGACCATGACCAGAATAGAGTTGAAGGTGTTAGACAGGGGGAGATCAGTAATCAGATTGAGAGAGATCTGCTGAAAGGGTCGAGTAGTGGAGGTTGGAAGGGGTGAAAGAGGTGGGACAGTGGGATGGGTATTCGGCTTGGCAGATTGGCAAACAGTGCAGCTGGTAATGAAGTGAGAAATAAAGGTGTGCATGCCAGGCCACCAATAGTCTCGAGAGAGGCAAGCATAGGTATGAAAAAGTCCTTCATGGCCCCCACTAGGAGATGAGTGGAAGGAAGAGACAAGTTCATGTTGTGCATCAGGGAGAATAAAAAGATGACCTTTATAATAAAGGTGGGGGGAGTCATAGTGCCAGTCAGTGAGGGAAGATCGGGGGAAGAGGGGGAGGGACTTCTCCATGGCATGTAATGCTTCAAGGACAAGTGGGTCGCTAGCAGATGAACTAGTGATTTTAGAGACAAATGCAAGGTCAAGTGTGGAGATGATCTCTGGATCAGTGAGGATAGGGTGAATATTATCAGAGGATGTATCAACATCATGACAGTGGGAAAGCACATCTGCAGGGGTCATGGCTGTGCCTGGAAGGACAGTCCAGAGAAGATGGTATTCCTGAAGGAAAAGACTCCAACAGGCTTGGCAATGTGAAAGCTTTTGAGGAGCCTTCATGAATGAAAGGTTCTTGTGATCTGTAAAAATGGTGACAGGATGTTCAGTGCCTAAGAGGTACTGCTGCCATTCTTCTAAGGCATCAATGACAGCAAGTAGTTCCCTATCATAGATGTCATAGTTCTGTTCAGCATCATTAAGCATATGAGAGTAATAGGCACAAGGGTGGGAATCCCCGTTGACGTCTTTTTGCATAAGAATGGCTCCTACGGCAATGAGGGAGGCATCAGTCATAAGGAAGAAGGGTTTAGACATGTCAGGGAGAATTAAGACAGGGGTGGAGGAGAAGATTTCCTTGAGATGGAGGAAGGCAGTTTGTTGGGCATCTTGCCAGATCTATGGCTGGGTATTCTTGATGAGAAGATTTAGTGGTGCAGTGATGTCAGCAAAATTAGGGATAAATTTGCAGTAGAAATTACAGAAACCAAGGAAGGATCAGACAGCTTTGATGGTGGATGGTGGTTGCCATTTGGCAATGGCAGAGAGTTTGACAGGGTCCATTCGTACTTGTCCGTTTCCTACAATGATATTCAGGTATTCAATCTCTGGGACATCAAAGGTGCACTTGAATAGCTTAAGCATTAGTCCATGCTCCCTAAGTTGTGCTAGAACCCTCTGAGTGTGGTCAATGTGATCAGAGAGAGTGGAGGAATGTACTCCTAGATTGTCCATAAAAATCTCCAACCATCCTTCAGAGGTCATATTGTGAAAGACCCAGTTCATGAATGCTTGAAAAGTGGGTGGTGAGTTACATTGCCCAAAAAACATAACAGTGGGTTCATAGAGACCCAAAGGGATGATGAACACTGCCTTCCATTGGTCTTTTTCTTGGATGTGAATGTTGTTATATCCCCAATGAATGTTGAACTTGGAGAAGTATTTAGAGTGTTTCATGTGATTAATGAGATCGGAAATGAGGGGAAGGGGATAGGTGTTCTTGACAGTATGTTCATTGAGATATCTATAGTCCTGACAAGGGCGAAGTGAGCCATCCTTCTTTGGAACAAAGAAGAGAGGTGAAGCTTGTGGGGACTTGGACTCAACAATGTGTCCAGTGTGAAGATGTTCTTTGACAAAAGCTCTGCAAGCTTCTATTTCAGCTGGGTTTAGTACATAAGCTTTGGCTCGTTTGGGAATGAAGGAGTCCTTGAGCTCAATAACATGATCATAGGGTCGATGTGGGGGGAGGGTGTTGTGGTTCTTTTCTTTGAAGACGTTGGAGAAGTCAGAGTAAGGTTCTGGAAGGGTTACTTCCTTCTTGATGTTCTGTTGGGTGATTTCAGTAGCAATGGTGGTTTTACCTATGGTTTTGGCAGAAAGCCAAGCATTTCTATTTTGAAGGTTCCACTTGATATTCCTATTGGCATCAAGTTCTAGCCACCTGAGGAGGTATTGTTCAGGGATTTCATCATGCATAGGAAGAGGATCTTCTGGAAAGGAAAGAGTCCTATTTGTCCAGTTGATGGTAGGATTTTGATCAGCAAGCCAGTTCATTCCTAAGATAATTGAGGTCTTCCTAGGCCAATGATCATGAGATGAAGGGTCTCAGTTCATTCAGGGAAGATAACAGTGGCATGTGAGTAGAAGTGGATTGTTCCGGTTTGATTGGCAGTACCATCAACATTCAAAGCTTGTAGTGGTTCAGAAAGGGGATAGAAGGGAAGGCCAAGTCTCTTGGCAAGTCGGTGATCAATGAAAGTTCCAGTAGCTCCACAGTCAACAAGTGTGGTGGTGTCGACGATTTTAGTTCCATGAGAAAGTTTTATATGAATTCGGATAGATTTCTCAGATTTGGATGAAATTGTTACATGAGCGATACTATGGAGAGGGGGCATCAACTTGTCTCTCCTAGTCAAAAATCCTCAGTGACCTCAGTAATAGAAGCAATAGATTCCTGGGCAGGTTCAAAGCTCTGCTTCAATTCCTGAAGGATCTGATCCATAGTCTTTCCTCCAGTGGTGAGGGAATTGATGTACTGTGTCAAGCTGTTGTTAGGCTGTGTCTGCACAGCATGGATTCTGTTAGGGTTGCAAGGGGAATGAGGCAGGGGGGGAGAAGTCGACTGATTAGGGTGATTCCTGGTAGAACAGCCACTCTGCTTGCAAATGAAGCATAGCTTGTTATCCAAGCATCACTTTCGTTCATCAGGGGATAGATTCAGGGCATCAATGTCCATAGCATTGGAGTCTCTAGTAGAAGTGCAAGGGGTGAAAGATCTTTGTGGGAAGGTGCAAGTGGGGACAGTCCTAGTAGTGGTGGTGGTGACTCTGGGAGCCATTTGAATCCGGTTGGCTTTGAACTGCTCTACCTTAGAGTACCAATCCGAGATCTTCTTTGGCAGGGTTTCTAATCCAGCCATCCTAGAGCAATGGTACTGATGTAGGTCTTGTTCAAAGAGGCCAATGAGGGTGAGGTCGTTAGTAAGGGCAGCTGTGGTAGACAAGATGTGAAATTCAGAGATGTATTTGTGTAAATCAGATGCAGTGTTCTGTCACAAAGTGACAAGCTTCTTCATGGTGTCAGCGGAAGAGTCTGTAAGTTTAAAAGCTACCTGAAAGGTGGCTTTGAAATCTTTGTAAGTGCCAAAGAAAGGAGGAGACTTATTCATAGCCTCCTAGTGAATGACAGTAGCCCAAGCAAGGGCGAAATCCTTCTTCATGTATGAGAGGGTGAAAGTGATTTGTCTATCCTCCATGGTATAGATCTCCTTGTTGATTAGAAGATAGGTATTGACGGAGAGTATCCACAACTCAGCAGTGGAAGCGTCTCCATTGTAATCGGCAGGAACACTGATCTTAATCTCTACAGGTTTGAAGGACATATCTTCCTCAGGACCTTTGTAATCAGAGGAATCCAGAGAGGGTGGGCAATGAGGTGGTTGCGAATGGGTAGGTTGAACAGGGATGACAGGAGGAGGAGCAGTATATGCTGAAAGCAGTAGAGCAGTAGTGGTATTGTGCTCAGGATGACATACTATCTGGGGGACAGGTGCAGCCCAGGGGTCAGAAGAACTTCCAGGTCCAATGGCAGGTTCTTGTAATGGTCTTGGTGTATCGGATTATGCTCACTAGTCTTCTTCCTATCCACCAGCCCAAGGGAGGCACTCACGAAGAGGCTCAGCATTCTTGAGTGGATAGAAGAGACAACATACTAGGTACTCCTCTGAGTACTACTGGTTGGTGGGGCGACCCTTCCTGGGTTGGCCAACGAAGAGAGTTCTTCTTGGACGACAATAGAGTACTCCTCTGAGTACAACTGGCTCCCTCTGCAAGGAATGAGGAGTGAAGTGACAAGCTACTTTCTGTAGTGAACTTAGGATGAGCGCAAGGTTGATAAACCAAAGAATGGGTTAAAACAACCATCTACATGGAGTATTGTTTAGCTAATACTACTATCATGTAGATAAGGCATAGTATCGGTAGAATGCCTATAACTTGGTGCCCTCTGACATATGACCTTACAGTCCCAGGGAGATCCTATTCATTAGAGGATCTATGATGCCTTCCCTCTCAGCCACCTTAAGGGGAGGTACTCATGCAGAGACACAGTTGTCCCTCGAGGCTGAGAGGCCTTGGTGGAAGGCTGCTGAGGTCGAGCTCAGTTGGATAGAATAAGAACTGGCTGAGGTTCTAGTTACATGAACCAAAGCCTTAAGTAGTGTCCAACTACAGACTTAGTAAGCAAACAGCAAAAGATGATAACCGAGTATCAAGATGGTAGTAAGGATGACACATCACCCAACAGAGAGATGGTGATGTAGGAGGTAAAGTCCAAAAGATGATCAAAAGGGGAGGCTGTGAAGATGAAGCTATAGTAATGGGATCAGGTGGATGTTATCTGAATAGAGGACGACTAGGTATGGAATGTGTACTTCTCGTGTGATCGGTCCCTCCCAAAGTTGAAGAAAGAAAATAAGCAGGAGGTGACCTGAGAGAAAGAAAACCATAACATTACCCCCTTCATAAGATCAAAGCCCTGCTTCAACAACCTGACTAGATCCATCAATTTCCATCAGGTCCCTCAGGGTCCCCCTCATTGATCCCATAGTCACTAGTATCAGTCTTGAGGATTGCATCACATACGCTTCTGTGGTGGAGGAGGAGAGGCGAGCGAAGCGAGCCTCGACGACGACGATAGGGCAACAGGTTGGGAGAACTTAGACTCCCGACCACCCTGTTTCGTCATAAAGACTCATCAGGCCCTGGTCTGAAATGAACATA
>JBBPKI010001840.1:0-10503 GCA_038089155.1 Nevesoporus exiguus
AGGTCCAAGTGGAGGAGTCGGAGTGGAGGTACTCAGGAGGACATTGGCACAGGACTTATGTGTTGCTCCCCTAAGCAGGTCTAGGTCCTCATATTTCGGAGGAACAGGAGTCCAACAGGGAGGAGATGGGGTGATCGCGAAATGAGGGGAGAGTGATTTAGTTGATATTCATACTAAGGAATAGTACAGGAGGTACATAGGAGTTATGTAGGAGCAGAGTAAGCGAAGGAGATACTAAACAGGATGAAAATAGTATCTGACAAAGACAGAGAACACATGAAAATATTCTAGGAGATAAGAAGTGACCTAAGGATTGCAGAATATCATGGGTAATACTAAGGGATGGAGAAGGGATGAAAGAACAAAGAGAAGGACAAACGGGGATAATGTCCGGGCAGTTCCAAGCGAGCACAGCTGCAGGTCTGATCGGAGGAGCGGAGCTCTGAGGAGCTCCATGCATGGTGGGGACAGAGATGGACTAGAGGGGGATGGAGGAGACTGGAGATGGTCAGAGAAGGGGCCAGAGGAGGCAGAGATGGCTGGTTTGGCACGGATATGACAAGCAGCTAGGGGATGTTTGTGATGAAATTCTCGAACGACATCTGGGGCATTGGAAAGGTCGGTTGATTTTTTCCATTCTTGTTCTTCATGAGGAAAGCCTTTCCAGTGGACCAAGTATTCTACTTGACCATGTCGTTCCCGAGAATCTATGACTTGTTCGATCTCTCTTTCTTCATGTTCTTCAATCATGACTGGAGGAGGAGGAGATTGTTGTTGTGATGGATAGGTCCCTTGAATATAAGGCCAGAGTTGACACTCATTGAAGACTGGATGAATCATTTTCCAGGATTTATCTAGCTTCAACTGATAAGCACCTTCTCCAAGCTTTTCAATGACTTTAAATGGACCATATCTCCATTCATCTAATTTATGTGAAGGTCGATTGGTATGAATGTGGGTTGCTTCAACCATCACCAAGCCTCCCTTTTTGTATTCTGGTCTCTCCTTTGCCTTTCAATCATGAAATCTCTTTATATCTGCCACTGCTCTCTCCAGTGCTGCTGATGCTTCTTCTCTAGATTTTCTGATGGATTCGACAAAATTTTTAGCTGCTTCATTCTGGGTTTGAACTCTCATGTCTGAATCGATTAGAGGTTCTTGTCCATAATTTAGTAGGAATGGAGATGATCCAGTAGATTCATTTTGTCATCTATTAATGGCAAACTCAGCAAGGGGTAGCCAATCTTTCCAATTGGACTGTCTGTGATTGCAATATAGCCTGAGGTATTGTTATGGAGCATGTCCTTCTGGACTGCTAATGACAAAGATTCTATGTGAAGAGGCACTCACAAAGAGGCACAACGTCTCACAAAGAATAGAGAGGCAAAAGGGAACAGTTGAGGCGACTGTTCAGGCAGGAGCAAGTCCAGAATAGAGGAGGTGGAATTGTGCAGGTTTAGCTTAGGTGTTACAGGTGAAGTAGCCAGCTACTTATAGTCCAAAAGGATGCGCACAGACCAAGAGTTAGAGTAGGCATAGAAAGAGATGGAAGACAATAGAATGGAGAAGAACTACTGCGGAGGGCTATGTGGATCATGACAGAGAATGCTGTTAGGAGGTAATTGTCCTAATAGAGGAAGGAAACTACAGACTATAGAGCGAATAGAAGAAAGGGGACTCAAAGATGATCATGAAGTAAATGTACTTCCCATGAGGGAATGGATACTGAAAAGGGATGCAAATGGTAAGGAGGAAGAGATGCAGTATAATGGATAAAATTGTAACACTACCCTGTTTGTATGCCTGCTTCCCCAAAGCAGAATAAAGACTGAGGGGGATGCACACCAATCTGGTCTAATCAGAGCTCAGATACATCCAGATCAGTAAAGGGGCAACCTCCAATGGTGTGTTCAACACTTCCACAAAGGGGGCAGCAGAGGGTGGGGCAGCATTCTGTTAAGTCCAGTCTCCCCAGACTCAAGTCCAATCAGAGGTCCGGAGATGCTGAGGGGTGATCGACGATGTTTGTCTCAGAGTTGGACCAAAGTCTGGAGTGGAGGTGTTGGAGCAGAGTTGCATAGGAAAGGACGTTGGCGCAGAACTTATGTGTCACGCCCTTGAACAGGTCCATGTCCTCATATTTCAGAGGAGCGGAGGTCCGACAGAAGGAGGGGGAGATCATGATGAGAATCAGGAGGGGTGACTTAGTTGATATTCGTGCTAAGGGATACATGACAGAGGTACAGAGGGTTTTATACTAGAGGGTAAATAGGGACATCAAGGATGTCAGGGAATAATGAAATAACATCAAGGGTCCATAAGGGACCAAGAAGGGATGAGGGAAGCGAAGAGGTGTACAAACGGAATGTGTACAAAAGGTATCCAGGTCTGAGAATAGCTGAGTTCCTGTGTGAGCACAGCCTTGGTCTGGAGTGGAGGAGCAGAGCTCCAAGCATGGAGGAAGCAGAGGTGGACTGAGGGTGAGGGAGGTGGCTGGAGATGGCTGGAGATGAGGCCAGAGGAGGCTGAGATGGATGGGATGTCATGGATATGACACATTCCACCACATGTTCCCAGTTGTTGCAGACAGCACAGTGATGGGTGAGGCATTGAGAGACAAGATGCCCTGGGGCGAAGGCATGGCAGTGGGGGCATTGGTAGTGTCGACAATAGATCTGGAGGTGTCCAAGTTGTCTGCATTGATAACATTGCATAGCGGAGAGGTCTGCTTGAGAAAGCCTTGTCTCCATGGCAGGATCGAGAGGGATGACCCTTGTGGGTGAGGAGATGACAGAGACATTGGTAGGAAGGTCTTGAGGGGTGGTGGAGATATGAAGGGCTGTGGCAGATAGTGGTAGCTGGGCAATGGGTGATGGAGTACGCAGAGGAGAAACTATATGGATGGGGAGCACTATTCCCTGAGAGACAGGTGATGGGGTGGCAGGAGTGAGTGGTGGGGAAACCGAGTGAGATAGAGTAACTGGGCGACCCAAAACCAGATCGCTTTCTAAATAGTCCAAAAGTTTGGAGTCTGAAAGGGAATCCAAAACAATCTCAGCGAACTCCTTAAGGGTAGAGAGCAGAAATGAAGTGATGATTTCATCAAAATAATGGTGATCCATCATGTCCAGGGCATGAAGGCAAAGTTGATCAAGAAGGGTTTCCCTGGCAGCGGAAAAGTCCTCTCTGTGTGACATGCGAAGGTGAGAAGTGAAGATTTGAAAGGAAGACATATGATGATAGAAAAGGATCTGTTTCATGAGTTCTATAGTAAACGAAGGGGATTTTTCAGCGATTTGAAGAAGAGGGGGATGGTCAAGAACATGCATGTAGGTAGCAAGACATTGGAATCATGGAAGGTTTTCCACATATAGTTGTTGCAAAGCCCATTCAGGGATAGCCAGTCTAGGGGTTTAAGCAAGAAGTCCTCCAGGGGCAAGAGACGGGACAGGGCGAGCAGGAGGTGCCTCAGTGATAGATGGAAGAGCTGTCTCCGTAAGGCTAGTGGGTGATGACATGGTGGAATGAGTTTCAGGCATGGTGTGGAAGGGAAGCAGGGGATAGTGAAGCAAGGACAATGATGAGTATAGTGATGATGACAGCGAGGCAGATGGCAGAGAAGACTGCTGTGGTGATGAGGATCTGATGAGGAGTGAGCATTTCAGCTCAAGAGGAAAGGGAGCTCTTATATTGTTTAAGGAGGACAGGAGCATGACAAAGGTTTCATTTGGATTCCCAAGTGTTTTCAGAAGTGGGATACCCTTTCCACTTGATCAGATACTGGCAGTGATTAGCAGAGCCTTGATGAGAGAGTATAGCCTCAATCTCATATTCTTCTTCACCATCAATAAGATCCAGTGGTGCAGAGATAAAGTTTGGACCATGCTCCAGTGTTGTCTGATAGGATGATAAGAGGGAGACATGGAAAACATCATGGATGCACCACATAGGTGGTAGTTTCAGCCGATATGCCACAGGAGAGAGTATCTTAGTGATCTCAAAGGGTCCTTCTCTTTTTGGAGCTAGTTTTTGTGACGGGTACCTAAGTTTAAGGTTGGTGGCTTCAAGCCAAACCTTATCTCCTACTTTCCACAGTGTGAACTTGATGGAAAGTTGCTTCTTCATGAGGCATTGAGCAGTGGAATGAGCAGCCAGTGCTTCTTTTTGTGCTTCAGCAAGGATGGAGAGGCGTTCTTCTACAGAAGGAACAAAGGATTTTCCTAAAGGTGGATAAGCTCTAGGTTCATATCCCATCATGAGGAAGTATGGGGATTGGTGGGTGGAAGAATGTGCTGCAAAGTTGTGAGAGAATTCTGCAGTAGGGAGTAAGGTACTCCAAGTACCAGGGTGTCCTTGGCAAAAGATCCGAAGATAAACTTCAAGTTCCTGATTGGCTCTCTCAGTTTGGCCATCAGTCTGTGGGTGGTAGGCAGAGGAGAGTTTTATGTCATACTGGAGCAGTCTAGCTAGTTCTTTGGCAAAGGAGGATGCGAACTGAGGACCTCTATCAGAGATACAGGAGTCATGAAGACCAAATCTGGGGAAGATATGCTGGAAAAAGAGTGAAGCTACACTGGCAGTGGAGATACTTTTGGTGCAAGGGAGGAGGATTACCCCCTTCATAAGGCCATGGTCGACCATGACCAGGATTGAGTCAAAGGTGTTGGAAAGGGGAAGATCCATAATGAGATCCATAGAGATCTGCTGGAAGGGGCACTCAGTGGAGGTGGAAAGAGGTGAGAGAGGGGGGATAGTGGGATGGGTATTTGGTTTGGATGCTTGGCAGATAGCACAGCTGGAAATAAAGCAAGAGATAAACGAACACATGCCAGGCCACCAATAATCGCAAGAGAGGTGGGCATAGGTGTGAAAGAGGCCTTCGTGGCCCCCACTGGGCAAAGAATGAAGGGAGGAGACAAGCTCATGACAAGCATCAGGGGGAATGAAAAGACGACCTTTGTAATAAAGGTGCGGGGTGTCGTAGTGCCAATCAGTGAGGGAGGAGCAAGGGAAGAGGGGGAGAGACTTCTCCACTGCATGCAATGCCTCAAGGACAAGTGGATCGTTGGCTGAAGAGCTGGCAATCTTAGAGGTAAGTGTGAGGTCTAATGCAGAGATGATTTCTGGGTCAGAGAGGATGGGGTGGATATTGTCAGAGGACGTATCAATGTCATGACAGTGGGATAATGCATCTGCAGGAGTCATGGCAGTTCCAGGGAGGACAGTCCAGAGGAGGTGATATTCCTGAAGGAAGAGACTCCATCAAGCTTGGCGGCATGAAAGCTTCTGTGGAGCTTTCATAAATGAGAGGTTCTTATGGTCTGTGAAGATAGTGACTGGGCATTCAGTTCCTAAGAGGTACTGTCACCATTCCTCTAAGGCATCAATGACAGTCAAGAGCTCTCGATCATAGATGTCATAATTGTGTTCAGCATCATTGAGAGTGTGAGAGTAGTAGGTGCACGGATGAGAGTCTCCATTGATGTCTTTTTGCATAAGGATGGCTCCTACAGCTATGAAGGATGCGTCTGTCATGAGGAAGAAAGGTTTAGAGGTGTCTAGAAGGGTGTTACATCCAGCCATCCACTCCCCTATAACGCCAACTCCAGCCAACTCTGGCCCCTCTGTCCGCTATCCTCTATCACCTATCCCTCGGAGTTTCCATCCTCATACTCAACTCCAGTGTCTCTGGTGTCAACTCCACCACAACTCTGGTTGGTTTTCCTTCACCCTTGTAGTTTCCTTATTCAAACTCTTTCATAATTCATCCTTTATGACATTGTCATATATCCCAACCCTGTACTCATCCCTATGTTTCACTTATCCCTTGATTTCCGTTATTCCTTATCCATGAACTCCTCTGTTTCACACCTTGCATCGATCCTAGAATTAGTCACCCTTCTCCTCAGTATATAAGTTTCTGTACTCCACTCTGTATGTCCTCAGTACAAATATTGCATAAGTCACTCCTCCTACATCTTGTCCGATCTCCCTCTGTCTCTCCCCTTCTCTGGAACCTCTGCCCCGACATCCCCTGAAATCCGAGGACTGGACTTAGACAAGGGCACGACATATAAGTCCTGCGCCAAGTCCTCATAAGTCCCCTCCATCTCCGCTCCTCTGCTCGGACTCCGGTCCACCTCTGCCACTCACCCTCTACTTCCCCCTTAGCCCCCTCAGACCTCTGGTCAGACTTAACCCAGAGGACCCGGACTTGACAAAGGGCAAGAACAGGGGTAGAAGAGAAGATATCTTTAAGTCGGAGGAACACAGCTTGTTGAGCATCATGCCAGATCTAAGGCTGTGTGTTCTTGGTGAGGAGGTTTAATGGGGCAGTTATGTTGGCGAAGTTGGATATAAACTTCTGATAGAAATTACAAAAGCCAAGGAATGAGCGAACAGCTTTGACAGTGGATGGGGGCTTCCACTTGGCGATGGCAGAGAGCTTGTGCATACTTGTCCATTCCCTACAATAATACCTAAGTACTTGATCTCTGGAGCATCAAAGGTGTTACAATATTTTCACTTCATCCTCCTCTTTTTGCCGTTCTTGTATACATGCACCCACAGTTCCCGCCTTTACCTTTACTTCTTATCTTCTCTGGTGATGGTTACGACCTTTATTCTTTACTTTGATTTCTCCTTTGGACCTTATCTCCTAATGCTGTTCTCTCACACAGCATTGTGATCCTTAACTACCATCTTCCCTCGCTTGCCCTGAACTGGTCTGTGTGCTCATAGGCATACACTATTTAAACCCTACTTCCTGTACCATGTAGAGTAAGCTTGTGCTACACAATTCATGTGTTCCCTTGACCTTGCCCATTTCATCCCTTGTCTAAGGGATTGTCTTTGAACCGTCTCCTTGCCTTTGTGAGACGTTGCGCCTCTTTGTGAGTGCCTCCTCATGAAGTGTAAGGAATACTAGCAGTTCTTGGGAACGTGCTACATAACAAAAGCACAAGCTTTCCCTCCACCCCTCCTGTCATTGGAGAAGGGCACCCCCTTGACATCAATACATTGTCTAGAAGACTTGCCAGGTCGCCTAACCCAAATCATCCTCCCAAACCACCTTGTCACCGTAATGCCCTTCTTGAACTCTCTCTTCATAGAGCCGCAGCCAGGGGAGAATCCTCTGAACCTGAACCAATTGAAGTAGAAGACCCTGAACCCACCTCTGGTCCAGGAAGTTCATCAGACCCATGAGCTGCCCCCACTATCCCACCAGTACGTCACCCAGAACATGACACCTCCACTGCTCTACCATTATCTGCCTACTCCAATCCCACTCCTGTCCAACACACCTCAACTATCCCACTGTGTTGTCCTCCATCCCCTAATCCTTCTGACTCTGAAGAAGACGATGAGATGACATCCAAACCTGTTGAAATCAAGATCGATGTCCCCACTGACTATGACGGGGATGCCAACTCAGCTGAAGCCTGGTTTCTCTCAGTTCAAACCTACCTCCTGATCAATCAAGAGATTTATAATAGCGATGATAAGCGAATTGCCTTTGCTCTCTCCTATATGAAGAAAGACTCTGCCCTTGCCTAGGCCACTGTTGTACGCCAAGAAGCCCTGAATAGAACAACCCCATCATTTGGAACCTTTGATGATTTTAGGAAGTCGTTCAATACCACCTTCAAGTTGGTCAACACTGCTCAGGAGGCCGCCAGAACTCTAGCAATCCTAAAGCAATCAGCCTGCAAAGATGTCCATGAGTATATCGGAAAGTTTCGCATTGCAGCTGCCACTAGTGGGATCTCTGCAGACAAAGCCTTAATCGCCTTTTTTAAGGAAGGCCTTCATTCCTACTTTAGAAACAAGATGGCTGGATTAGAGAAAATCCTGGAGACCATAGCCGAATGGTATGCCAAGGTAGAAACGTTCGAGGCAAACAGAAAGAGGTTTACTACCACCCCTTCTTCCTCCCCAAAAAGAACCTTTATTCTCTACACCACCCCCACCAGAGACCCTAATGCTATGGACATCAATGCCCTGAACCTTGCCCCTGCTGAAAGACGTCGTTGCCTCGAGAACAAACTCTGCTTCATCTGCAAGCAGCCAGGGTGTTCGACCAAGAACCATCCAAACTATACTGCACCACCACCTTGTCCAACAAGAAACCCTGCACAACTTTGCTCTACTATCACTACCCCCTCCACCGAATTGACTCAATATATTAGCTTGCTTACTTCTGGAGGAAAGTCCTCTGACAAGATCCTCAAGGAACTCAAAGAAACCTTCAAACCACCCAAGGAGTCCATTGCATCCATTGAAGAAGTCAAGGAAGATGATGAAATGGATTTTTAAGAAGGAGAGATGAGTTGACGCTCTCTCTCCATACTATCACCCATGTACTACTAGTATCTGAATCCAAACAATCTATTCGTCTCCAAATCAGACTATCCACTGGGACTAAAACCGTCAACACCACTGCCCTTATCGACAGTGGCGCTACTGGGATGTTCATTGACCCAACACTTGTCAAACGCCTAGCTATCTCTCCCACTCCCCTTGAGAAACCGGTGCAAGCCCTAAACGTTGATAGGACACCAAACCAAAAAGGAACCATCCAATCCTATGTCTCATTAGACCTAACCATGTCAGACATTTCCGACACCCTTCGACTTATGGTCATTGGTCTTGGAAGACCACAAGTAATCCTAGGAATGACCTGGCTCCGTTCCCACAATCCCACCATTGACTAGAAGAAAGGAACCCTTGCCCTTCCTCATCTATCCTCTCCCTTACCCTACAACCCAATACCAGATAGATACCTCCTCAGATGGTTAGGATGTGACCTTGACGACCAAATTCACTGTGGATTAACCACTCGCCAGGAATGGCTTGCAGCGGAGTCCATATGCAAGACCACTCTCACCACGGAGATTGCACAACAAGTGGTCAAAAAGGAGGTTGTCCTACCTCCAACCTACTCCAACTTTGCTGATGTATTTGAAGAGAAGAACCACTACATCCTGCCACCTCATCATCCTTTTGATCATGCTATCGAACTAAAAGACTTGTTCGTACCAAAGAGAGCCAAACCCTACTCCCTGAACCCAGCTGAAATGGAAGCCTGTAGAGTGTTCATCGAGGAACATCTCAAAACTGGGTGAATAGTAGAGTCCCAATCCCCCCAAGCATTCCTGCTATTCTTTATACCAAAGGAAGACAGAACTGTACACCCTTGCCAGGACTACAGATACTTAAATGAACATACTGTCAAGAATGTGTATCCCCTCCCTCGAATCTCTGATCTCATTGATCGAATGAAACACTTGAAATACTTTTCCACGTTCAACATTTGCTGGGGATACAACAACATTTGAATCAAACCAGAAGACCAATGGAAAGCAGCATTCATCTGTCCACTCGGACTCTATGAACCCACAGTGATGTTCTTTGGCCAATGTAACTCTCTGCCAACATTCCAAGCATTCATGAATTGGATCTTCCGTGATATCACCCCTGAAGGATGGTTGGAGATCTACATGGATGACTTAGGAGTCCACTCCATTACCCTCGAAGATCATATAGCCCACACTCACCGAGTTCTTGCCCACTTAAAAGAGCATAATCTCACTCTGAAACTGTCGAAATGCACCTTTGACGCTTCTGAGATTGAATACCTTGGTGTGATCATTGGCAATGGAAAGGTTCGCATGGATCCTACCAAGCTGGCTGCCATTTCCACATGGCGACCCCCTCCCAATGTACGATCAGTATGCTCCTTAGGGTTCTGTAATTTCTACCGCAAGTTTGTCCCAAACTTTGCCAACATTGCCACCCCTCTTAACGATCTCACAAAGACCTCCCAACCTTGGATTTTGGAATCCTGCCAACAAGCAGCCTTTGACCACCTCAAACAGATATTTGCCTCCACCCCTGTTATTGCCTTCCCTGATACTTCTCGCCCATTCTCCCTTATGACTGATGCATCCCTTATTGCAATAGGAGCTGTCCTTATGCAAAAAGATACCAACAGTGACAACCACCCCTGTGCCTACTATTCACACACCCTCACTGATGCTGAATGAAACTACGATATCTATGACAGAGAACTTCTCGCTGTTATTGATGCCCTCGAGGAATGGTGTCAATACCTCCTAGGCACTGTTCACCCCATTACTATCCTAACTGATCACAAGAACCTCACCTTTATGCATGCCTGTCATATCCCGCCCAACTCCAGTCACTCCGGACCAACTCCGGACCAGTCCCCCTGGTCGCGCACACATACTCAACTCCGGACCAACTCCATTGATCCTCTGGTTTGTTCTCGCTCAATATCATAGACCTTGACTTTGGACCTTTTCTATCATGTTCTATCTTGACATCTCTCTGTATGTTTCACTATGACATCTCCGTTTCCATTTCATCTTGACACCTCTTTTCCCATTCTATCTCAATGTCTTATCTTGACTTCCGTTTCACTTACATAGTTACCTCTGTGCCTGCGCACATTGAAGACTTACCCGATCTCATCTCTCTTAG
>JBBPKI010001841.1:0-10502 GCA_038089155.1 Nevesoporus exiguus
CACATCTTATCCACCACTGCTGCCCTTACCAACAACCTTGCTCTCATTGGCCTGTTTGAGCAAGGCCTTCATCAGTATCACTGCTCCAGAATGGCTGGACTGGAAACCATGCCGAAGAAAATCTCAGATTGGTACTCAAAGGTCGAGCAGTTCAAAGCCAATTGGATTTGAATGGCTTCCAGAGCTACCACTACCACCACAAGGACCATCCCTGCTCGCACCTTCCTGCAAAGATCTTTTACCCCTTGCACTCCTACCAGAGACCCTAACGCTATGGACATTGATGCCCTGAATTTGTTCCCTGATGAATGAAAGCGATGCTTGGATAACAAGCTGTGCTTCATTTGCAAACAGAGTGGCTGTTCCACTAGGAACCATCCCAATCAGTCAACCTCTGCTCCGCCTCATCCCCCTCGCAACCCCAATAGGATTTGTGCTGTGCAGACACAGCCCAACAATAACTTGATGCAATACATCAACTCCCTCACCACTGGAGGGAAGACTACTCAACAGATCCTCCAGGAACTGAAGCAGAGCTTCGAGCCTGTGCAGGAATCCATCACCTCTATTACTGAAGTAACTGAGGATTTTTGCGAAGGAGGAATGAGTCGACGCTACCCCTCCATAGAATCGCCCATGTAACTCTGTCATCTGAATCAGAAAAGTCTATTTGCATTCGCATCAGACTCTCTCATGGAACCAAAACCATTGATACCACTGCACTTATTGACTGTGGAGCCACTGGAACATTCATTGACCATCGACTAGCCAAAAGACTTGGCCTCCTCTTCCACCCCCTTGATGAACCCATACAAGCCCTGAACATTAATGGCACTGCCAATCAAACTGGCACAATCCACTTCCATTCCAATGCCACTGTCATTTTTCCTGAACGAATTGAAGTTCTTTGCTTCATGATCATTGGGCTTGGGAGACCCCAGATCATTCTAGGAATGAACTGGCTTGCTGACCACAATCCTACCATTGACTGGAAGAACAGAACTCTTTCCTTCCCAACAGAACCTCTCCCCATGAATGATGACACCTCCAAGCAATACCTTCTCTGATGGTTAGGACTAGATGATAATCGAAATATTGAGCTAGGACTAGTAGAGAGAAATGCCTGGCTAACTGCCGAAACCATATGCAAGATCACCATTGCCACAGAGATCGCTCAAAAGAATATCAAGAAAGAAGTTACCCTCCCCGAACTGTACGTTGACTTCTCTGATGTCTTCAAAGAAAAGAACCATGACATCCTCCCTCCTCATTGCCCTTATGACCATGTCATTGAGCTTAAAGACTCCTTCATTCCTAGGTGAGCCAAAGCTTATGCCCTGAACCCTGCTGAAATGGAAGCCTGTAGAGCTTTTGTCAAAGAACACCTCTGCACAGGATGTATCGTCGAGTCCAAGTCACCTCAAGCATCCCCTCTCTTCTTTGTCCCAAAGAAAGATGGATCACTTCGCCCTTGTCAGGATTACAGGTACTTAAACAAACACACTGTCAAGAATGCCTATCCACTCCCCCTTGTCTCCGACCTCATTGATCAAATGAAGAACTCGAAGTACTTTTCTAAGTTCGACATTCGCTGGGGATATAATAACATCCGCATTCGTGAAGAAGACCAGTGGAAAGCTGTGTTCATTACTCCCATGGGTCTTTATGAACCCACCGTCATGTTCTTTGGACAATGTAACTCACCACCTACTTTCCAAGCCTTCATAAACTGGGTCTTCCGAGATATCACCCTGGAAGGGTGGCTTGAAATCTTTATAGACGATCTTGGAATACATTCCTCCACTCTCCCTGATCACATTGATCGCACCTGCAGAGTTCTAGCATGCCTCAGAGAGCACAGGCTTATGCTCAAACTCTCAAAGTGCACTTTCAATGCCCCTGAAATTGAATACTTAGGCATTATCGTAGGAAATGGACAAGTACACATGGACCCTGTCAAACTCTCCACTATCACCAAGTGGCAGTCACCATCCACCATCAAAGCTGTTCACTCTTTCCTTGGTTTTTGCAACTTCTATTGAAAGTTTATCCCTAATTTCACTGATATTGCTGCCCCTCTTAACCTCCTCACCAAGAACGCCCAACCCTGGATCTGGCAAGATGCCCAACAGGCTGCATTCCTCTTGCTTAAGCACATCTTTTCGTCTGCCCCTGTTCTTGCTCTTCCAGACACTTCTAAATCTTTCTTTCTCATGACAGATGCCTCCCTTATCGCTGTTGGAGCCATCCTCATGCAGAAAGATATCAATGGAGACTCTCACCCCTGTGCTTACTATTCTTGCACTCTCAATGATGCTGAGTGCAACTATGACATCTATGACAGAGAGCTTTTAGCTGTCATTGACGCCTTGGAGGAGTGGCGACAATATCTCCTCAGCACTGAACATCCAGTCACTATCTTTACAGATCATAAAAACCTCTCCTTTATGAAAGCCCCGCAAAAGCTTTCACGTCATCAAGCTCGCTGGAGTCTTTTCCTCCAAGAGTATCATCTCCTCTGGACCATCCTCCCTGGTACTGCAATGACCCCTGCAGATGCTTTTTTTTGTTGTCATGATGTGGATACCTTCTCTGACAACATCCACCCTATCCTCTCTGACTCCAAAATCATCTCCACACTTGACCTAGCACTAATGTCTAAAATTGCTAGTTCCTCTGCCAAGGACCCACTTGTCCTCAAAGCATTACATGCCATGGAGAAGTCCCTCCCCCTCTTCCCTTGATCTTCCCTTGCTGACTGGCATTATGACGCTCCCCACCTTTATTACAAGGGACATCTCTTCATTCCCCCTGATGCATGACATGAGCTTGTCTCCTCCCTTCACTCCTCACCCTCCAGTGGCCATGAGGGCCTCTTTCACACTTACGCTTGCCTCTCCAGGGATTATTGGTGGCCTGGCATGCGTTCATTCATTTCTCGCTTTATTTCCAGCTGTGCTATCTGCCAAGCCTCCAAGCCGAACACCCATCCCTCTGTCCCACCTCTCTCGCCACTTTCCACCTCTGCTGTGTGCCCCTTCCAACAGATATCTATGGATCTCATCACTGATCTCCCCCTTTCTAATCCATTTGACTCTATCTTGGTCGTGGTTGACCATGGCCTTATGAAGGGGGTTATCCTCCTCCCTTGTACCAAACACATCTCTGCTGCCAGAGTTGCATCACTCTTTTTCCAGTATATCTTCCCTAGATTCGGTCTGCATGACTCTTGCATCTCTGATAGAGGACCTCAGTTTGCTTCCGCCTTTGCCAAAGAACTGGCCAGACTCCTTCAGTATGACATAAAACTCTCCTCCACTTATCACCCACAGACAGATGGCCAAACTGAGAGAGCCAACCAGGAGCTCAAAGTCTATCTTTGGATCTTTTGCCAAGGATGCCCTGGTACCTGGAGTACCTTACTTCCGACTGTGGAATTCTCCCACAACTCCACAGCACACTCATCCACCCACCAATCACCATACTACCTCATGATGGGGTATAAACCTAGAGCTTATCCTCCATTAGGAAAGTCTTTCGTTCCCTCTGTAGAAGAACGTCTTACCACCCTGGCTGAGGCACGGAAAGAAGCACTGGCTGCTCATTCCACCACTCAATGTCTCATGAAGAAGAGACTTACCACCAAGTTCACACCATGGAAGGTTGGAGATAAGGTCTGGCTTGAAGCCATGAACCTTAAACTCAGGTACCTGTCACAGAAGCTTGCCCCAAAAAGGGAAGGACCCTTTGAGATCACTAAGGTACTCTCCCCTGTGGTGTATCAGCTAAAGTTACCTCCTACATGGCATATCCATGATGTTTTCCACACCTCCTACATGGCACATCCATGATGTTTTCCACACCTCCCTTTTATTCTCCTATCAGACCACACCGGAGCATGGCCAAAACTTCATCCCTATGCCACTGGATCTTGTAGATGGTGAAGAAGAATATAAAATTGAGGCTATACTCTCCCATCAGGGTTCTGCTCATCGCTGCTGGTACCTGATCAAGTGGAAAGGATATCCCACTTCGGAGAATACCTGGGAATCTGAGCGAAACCTTTGTCACGCTCCTGATCACCTCAGACAATATAAGAACTCCCTCTCCTCTTGATCAACAATGCTCACCCCTCACCAGATCCTCATCATCGCTGC
This sequence comes from Nevesoporus exiguus, assembly GCA_038089155.1. Lineage (NCBI taxonomy): Eukaryota > Fungi > Basidiomycota > Agaricomycetes > Boletales > Boletaceae > Nevesoporus > Nevesoporus exiguus. The sequence goes on from JBBPKI010001841.1 coordinate 4,158, forward strand.
AATCTTCTCCACTATCTCTCTCGCAGCTATTATCACCATACTCATCGTTATCCTTGCCTCCATACCACCATCAACCATGCCACACCATGCTTGAGTCATGACTTCCATCACATCACCTACTTCACTTACTGCTTCATTACTGCCCCATCACCCCAGTTCTCCTGATGTCCCTAGATCCCCATCCGCCACCGTACAAACCCCATGGGTTTCTATCTCCCCTCCACATTTACATCAAAGGGAGATCTCTGACTGGGCTCTAGAGCAGCTCTACCCAACGGTCCTACCCCACTTTCAGAGGCTCGCCACTTACACCCATATCTTAGATCATCCACAGCTACTCACCATTGCTGAGAGCATACCCCTCTTTAGATCGCTCCCTCTCATGGAAGCAATCCTGTTCTTCCATCAAACTTGTTCACTTCGATCTTTTAGCCATTCTTCCAGAATTCTATCTTCCAATTCCTCCTTTGCTGCTGCACAAACCATCATGCTAGATCAACTCTGCCTCTGCGCCCTGGATATGATGGATCACCATCAGTTTGGATGAGTAATCTCCACCTTTCCCCCTGGTGCCCTGGGAGATTTCCCACAGGCAATCTTGTTCTCCATAAATGAGACAGATCTTGATGACTATTTAGAAACCGATGTGCTGCACACTACCCAGGAATCCCCACCAGTCACTCGCCCCACTACTCCTGAAAATCCACTACCTGTTTGTCTTTCTCTACCAACCGCTGCACCCCCTCCAGGTCTTTCTCTACCTTCCAATGTCCACGTCCAAGACCTCCCAACTGGTGTCATGATACTCTCTTCCCCAACCAGGGTCCTCCCCATCCCCCCAGACGCCCAAGCCCATCTTGCTGCCATGGACCTCTCCGGCCATAGATGCTATACCTGTGGAAGACATGGACATTTGCAGTGGAGCTGTCCGCAATATATGTAGATGTCCCAACTGTTCCCAGTATGCCCCTGGACATCTCATCTCCCACTGCCTCACCTCCCATTGCTCTGCATGCAATCGCTGGGGACACATGGCTGAAGCGTGCCCAAGCCTCCATTGCTCCCTTTGTGGAGCTGTTGGACACGTCCTCACAAACTGCCCCTTTACTACTGAGGACTTTAATGACGACCAGCTGGTATTCAACGGTGTGGATTCCTCTGGTGCTTAGAAACGCAGTGGCACTGCGAAGCTACAAAGGGGGTACTGTTACAATTCTTTCTTTACACCCTGGTCTTCTTCTTATCTCTGAATGTATTCCTTTCATATATCTGCATCCACATGCAAAGTACTTATGTTTCCTTGTTACCTTCTCTCTTGACAAGTATGACTATTCCTTCACTGTCTCCGTTTTTACTTAATCAACTACATTTGGACTCTATCTTCTAACAGCATTCTCTCACATGCTGTCATGATCCTTACCTATTCATCTGCAGTAGTTCCCTCCTTCTTTCACTTTCCATTGTCTTCTATGCCTGCCCTTTAGCTTGGTCTGTGCACACCTTATAGGACTATAAAGTAGTAGATCTACCTTGCTTGTAACCCAAGCTAGACCTGTGCAATTCCACCTCCTCTAGTCTGGACTTGTCCTTGCCTGAACAGTCACCTCAACTGTTCCCCTCTTGCCTCTTTGCTCATTGTGAGACATTGCACCTCTTTGTGAGTGCCTCCTTGCAAAGAGCTCTTGTCGTTTGCAGTCCAGAAGGACGTGCTCCATAACAGGTGGATAAAACCCATAGAGAGGTGTTCGTCGAGGAATGTCTGGAGGGACTCTAGCTCAGAGGGTGAGAGGGAATAAGTGATGCCAATAGGAGGAGAAGCTCCTTCTTCCAAGTCAATCTTTAAATCAAACTTGTGGTATGGAGCAAGGGTATCAGCCTTGCTCTTGCTGAACACATCTGCAAAGTCATGATACTCCAGAGGAACACCAGAGAGATCAGCTGGATTGGGGGCAGTGGATGTGGTGCGAAGGTCACTTTCCTTAGAGTGGAGTTGCAGACTAAACTGCACAGAGCCCTCAAGACGACAAGCAAGTGCAAAGGCCAGAGTGCTGATCAGTGTGATCAGCTGAGCCTTGTGCTCTGAGAAATGCAGTGGATTGGTGGAGGTGGAGTCAGCCAGAGGTGAGGGGACTGGGGCCAGAGTAGGTGGAACTGGATGCGCCAGAGGCTGTGGAGATGAGCTCATAGGTGCTGGAATGGGCTGCTATGGTGTCTGGAATGAGATACTGCTCGAAACCCAGTCAATCAACAGATTGTAGCAGGCGAGCCAGTTGTGTCCCAGGACAATGGAGCAGGATCCATCTAGCAGAGTGACATAAAATGTCATCGAGTGATATCACCAGTTTTGAAATGAACAGAGAGGTTCACAGCTTGGGAAAGGATAGAATTTGAGGTTCCATTGAACAACTGGAGTTGTATCAGAGGAACAGAGTAGGTTGAAAGTGCATGTTTATTGACGAAAGCAGAGTCTATGAAGCAGTCAGAGGATCTGGAGTCCAACAATGCAGGAAATGCAGGAATGTCATAAGAGATTAGAGAGATGGATGGCATAAGGGATCTGGGGTCTAAAAGAGTGGATGTGTTGAGTTGGATCTCCAAAGGTGCACAGGAAGAGTCAATGCAACCTCCTGTCCATGTGGAGTCAAGGAGGCTGCTGCTTATTTTTTTGCCTTGGAGGCATCCAGTTTAGCTTCCAGAGTTGAGGTCTTTGTGGCACAAGCCTTAACTGCACAGGACATGGACTTAGGACAGTCCTTGGCTACGTGTCCAGCTAGACCACAAAACATGCAGAGGTTGTTGTCAAATCATTGCTTGTGTTCCTCAGCTGTAAGCTTACTGTCCTTTCTGAGCTTGGACGACAAGTCCGGCTTCAGAGTTCCAAAGGCTTTAGAAGAGCCAGAGGAATTAGCAGACTTGCCTTTCGATTCCTGAGAACTGGAGGTGCTAGTGGAGTTAGTGGATGGAGTGGAGGGCTTGTTGGACACTTTGGCAGGGCTGACAGATGACTTTGCCTGGCGGCTAATCTCTGACTTGCACTTCCAATAACGAGTGTTGATAGTGTGTGTGAGCTGGTGTAGTTTAGCAAGGGTAGGGGGTTTGCCAACATGTGAGATTTCATCCTTGATGTGGTCTGGAAGTCCATTGTAGGAAACTGGTGTTCCCTGCATGTATATCGCTGTAACACAGTCGTCCCAGCACCCTACCTTGAGCGTTGATTCACTATCGACATATTTGGTGTTGTCCTCAGCTTGGCCATCACATGCCGGTCGACCGGCCAGTAGTATCAGTACCCAGTTATTCTCTATCATTGACCGGCCGGTCACAACATACTGGTCAACCAGCCGGTAGTATCAGTATCCGGCTGTTCCCTCATCGCATACTGGTCAACCAGCTGGTAGTATCACTACCCAGCTATTCTCTATCATTGACCAGCCGGTCACCACATACCAGTTAACCAGCTGGTAGTATCGGTACCCGGCTGTCCTCTTGTCACCCGGCGTCACCACATACTGGTCAACTGGCTGGTAGTACTGGTACTCTACTGTCCTCTGTCATTGCCCTCACCTGTCCTACACGTCCTACATGTCCTACATGTCCATGTCCGCCTGCTGGTAAGTCCATTCATGGCTTCTTCATATCTTTAATACGCTTCTTTAATACTGAATTCAACTAACTATGTGTACACGTTCTGAAACTGGCCAGGTTATGACTATATAGTTTCCCGGTCATCTTTTAAATATCTTTATTCACCTGGTTTGACTTGTACTGGTATTTCCTTAGTCGCTATGAGTTTCAAGCGATAGTATATTCATGTATCTATACCAAAAATGGTATCTAGCTTCTGACTTCCATCATCATGACCGAGAAACCATGCCCGGATATCAAGTACTATGCATCCTGCTCACAATCCCACTGCTAGCCAGGCCATTTCAAGTCCAATAACTCAAATCACTGCCTGCCTGCTCCAGGACGATCCGGTATCGCTACATCATCGAGTTTAGAGAGTTAGTAAGCCCTGGGCACTCTTCTCCTACTAGTCTGCTCCTTTAGAATCCCCTTTTTGGGTCGAACTAATCGCACCCACTTCTCATTCTACTGACCTGCCTTACATCCCAAGGTAGGATTAACTTTTACACTGTTATAGAAATGGTGCTGGAGGGCACCTTCTCCATAACTCCAGACTTGAGATGCTATGTGGTTAAATTCAACAACATACTTGTTAATCTTTTGACCATCCTTCATCATCAAATGGTCAAGCTGATGCTCTGCATCTCCAACAGGGTCATGTGGTCCAAAGTTGGTCTGGAGCTCCAGGACAAGCTCCTTGAAGTTGTCCATCCAGATGGGCCAGAGTGCCAGATCTTCCATCTGGAGGAGGTCCAGTTCGAACCACTCCAATGTCATACCCTTGAGGTAAGACTGGGTGAAGGTGACTGTAGTGTGGTTGGTGGCAAAAGCTTTGGGATGATCTTGGAAGTTCAACTCGCATTAAACCAGGAAAACCCAGAGTTTTGGGGGGTCGGTCCTGTCAAACTGGTCTGGTTCCTGTTATGAAAATCCCCTTTTCTTCACTTGTTTCCACCTTTTGCCACTTCTTTGCCAACCCTTTAGCTAAGACCTTACCTTTGGACTCTGCCTTAACCTTCCCTTGACCTGTGCCTTACCCCTATGATACCCTTCTCATGTTCATCTCCGCCTCGTTGCCATCCACTCCTTATCTACCATATTGCCTCCAATCATTGATGCCATCTTTGTGCCTACCTACACATAGCTTTCATCAGCCTACCCTTAGGTGGTCTGTGCACATACCCCAGTAGTATATAAGTAAGGACCATTCCTGTAGAATACCCCAAGCTTAGTCTGCCCAATCGGTAGTGCCATTCTAGGCCCATTCCTAGTTGAGAGTGCCAGCCTCTCCTAGTGTTCCTCCTGCCTTGTGCCTCTCGTTGTCCTCGTTGTCTTCTGGTCTAGTCCTAGTTCAGCACTGCCCTAGGTGTTCATAACAGTTCCTGGACTTTGGTCCACTGCAAGGACTCAGGTTTGCAACGAGAGAAGCAAGTGAGGCCATGAATGGTGCTGGCTAGCTTGCCAACTGTATCGCATGGAATCAATTTGTTATCCATGGAAGGATCAAAATTGTCCTCAGGGAGGTCAGAGTCACTACCAGAAGGGTAGGGATCACCTCTGGGGTTGCCTGGAGCACCAGAGTGGATGCTCAGGTTTACCAGAGTATGAAGTGATGCAGAATTTGACTGAAGGGCTTCTTCATCAAGGGGTTGGTCTTCAACAGGTAGCTCTTTGATGTGAGCTCCTGGAGTGGGAGAGTGTGGGGGTGCTGGCACTTGGGACACTGAGCCTGGTGTGCATCTAGCAGAGAAGCTACAAAATTGGTTGACAAGGTGGGGGCCTCAGCAACTACTGCTAAAGGGGTGTAGGATTTCAGGCACATTCACAAGTGCATGCGAACAGGAATGGATAACTCTCATTGCCATATTGGCAAGGACTTTTGCAAATGGGAGTTCAAATCTACTGTTAAACACTGGGGACGAACTCTGGACTAACTCTGGACTTTGGAGTTAGGTTAGTCAAATGGGACTTGGCTTCACCTTATGTGGTGTGCCCTTGCAGAAAGTCCGGTGTCCTGAATTTGCAGAGGGTCAGAGTTCAAAGGAGAGTCTCAGACTCAAGATGAGAGAAGATTGTCAGATCAAGATGAGGACAGGACAAGGTTAAGTTGAGGTTAAGTTGAAATTTGAACTGAGGTATCTACAGACAGAAGTAGAGACTTTATATACTAAGAGAGATGAGATCAGGTAAGTCTTTAATGTGCACAGGCACAGAGGTAATGGAGGATCAATGGAGTTGGTCTGGAGTTGGATATATGCATGTGACTGGGGAAACTGTTGATGATCCAACACTCTGGCATTCAATAATGCCAGTAAGTTAAGGCTTAACATCTGTTAAGGTACTTAGAAGGTTTATTTAATATTATGATACTCTAGAAGCCAAGTCCAAAGAGGCTAGACTAGTGACATCACAGGTACTGTTGATGATCCAACACTCTGGCATCCAATAATGCCAGTAAGCTAAGGCTTAGCCAAGGCTTAGTATCTGTTAAGGTACTTAGAAGGTTTATTTAATATTACGATATTCTACGGAAGCCTAGACAAAGAGGCTAGATGTTACGGAGCACGTCCCTCTGGACTGCTAACGACAAGGGGGTTCTTTGTGAGGAGGCACTCACGCAGAGGCGCAACGTCTCACGACGAACAAAGAAGGCGAAGGGCAAAATAGAACTGTTGAGGCGACAGTTCAGGCAGGAGCAAGTCCAGTTCAGGGGGTGGA
>JBBPKI010001842.1:0-10501 GCA_038089155.1 Nevesoporus exiguus
AGGGCGCAGCGTAGGTGATCGTTCAGCGCCGCGTCGATCAACGTGCGACGTACGTGCCGACACTACGGGAGTCGGCCTCCGAATCCGAAGACAACGTACACTGTCGTGCCCGACGATTTAGATCTCGTATCGTGTTGACCTACATTATCCGCGGCATCGTACACGAGCTCGCCCGTGGAGGCCCATGGGCGTTACATAGTGCGCGGATGCGCCCGACCCCGATACGTGGTGGCTCGGAGCCTGCCGGTATCGAGGACAAGGCTTGGGACGCTCACCCACGGTGCTTCCTGCGCCCCGACATGTGACCCGGTCCGAGGAGGAGCTTGAGAGGGGAGGGGAAGCCGTAAACAAGCAAGCATGGAGGGGGAAAAAATCGAACCGAGCAATGCGTTCAGTGTCGCACCGCAGGGCCATCCCGCACCTGGGCGCAACGACACACCGAGAAGACATGAATGCAGTATAGTACAGTATCTAGCACGACGATGCGACGCAACGCTCATCTGCGCTCAGGTTCGCCGGTCATACGCCCGGCAGGGACGGCGCACTCTTGTTTCCATTCGCGGGAACAAGAATGAAAAAGGGTCGTCTGTGCACTCTGGTCGTTTTCCATCAGGCGTTTGCTTCTTCGAGCCCGTATTACTTTTTCGCGGGTGCCGTTCGAATTGATACGGGTCATATGAACCGCAGCTGGTTGGAGTTGATCGATGATCCGTGCGACATATTCATTCAGGGTGATCAAAAGGGAAAAAGCCAACCGAGCCACCGAGGTTTGATGTTACACGGGAACTTGCGTAGATGCGGCGGCAGCGATCTCCCGGCGCTGGGCGACTTACAAGGTCGCTTGGCGCTGTCAATGAGCATTCGTCCTCGGATCGACACACACCCTATGAAGTCGAGAGAACGCTCGGACCATAATTACTTGGAAAGAGAAATGAAATGTCAAGGAAAAATGTTCATGATGCGCGTAAACCGCGGGAGAATTCGATTTTCCCCCGGACCTAAGCTCTACGTCATCTCCTGCGCCGCGGGATAGCCACACCTTCGAGCCGTCGGCGGCAGCCGTGCAGCCGAGCGTGTTTACTGCGGGGGGCCACAAGGGCCAAGCTGAGCGACGCTTGGCGGTGGGCGCCACTCAGGCTTGGTGGTGGAGTCTGGGCGGCAAGCCCCGGCCGCTTGCCACCCTTGTTCGAGGCGGCTTGGAGCATGGGGCTGTTGTGGGAACCCCCTACGCCTATGTACCGCGGTCGAAGAGCGATTCGGAGAGAGGGGGGAGGGGAATTGAACTGGCCACCTCCCTCGGAGGGCTACAACCACCGGGCGACCGCGCCTCGGTCAGGCTGAGCGTCCCCTGCGACGTCCTCTAAAATTAGAAAGAAAAAAAAGGCTACATACATGACAACACGCGTTCGTCGTCGCGTCAATATGGCGCCGACGGACCCGGACGCACGCCGCGCATCTAGTGTGCTCGGTGCAACGTGTTATCAGCACCGCATTGTGGCGATAGACGCTGGTGGCCAGTGGCCATAGTGGCATAGTCCATAGGTCAAGGCACCGTCGGGCCCGACCTGCGGCTTCCTGCTGTCATCGGCCTGGACTAGGGGACCCAGATCACGCTAGCACAAGGCCAATTTCTTCCGAGATCGATCGTCGGCGCCGCCTCTCGAGGCGAATAGATCATGACGATAATGACGGCTGAGGAACCCAGGCTAGCTGCCGCATCCAGACGTTTGATAGGTCTTCCGCTGCCAGCACAAGTCCGTAAGAGGACGGCAATATCACACAACCTTGGCACGACACCCAGATACAGCACATCTCTGCGGGGAGGGGATGACGATCCGAGAGATCTGCGTCGTACTGGCCGAGGGTGTTACTAAAGGATCTAATCACTCAATGATATCGAGTCCATGGTCAGCGTGACAGTCCTCGGCTTAGTGGAACTCCAGACCAGGTTCCTATTTCATTCAAACCCCAGACGAGAATGAAATTTACTTTATATTCGATTCTTCCACCCCCCAGTCTACAGATGATGTCACTAAATGATACTGAGCTAGATATCTACGGTGCGAGGTTATTGCCAACGTGCGATAGAGAAAAGTGAACGCATGAGATGAATGAGAACCTATGAGAGACAAGTGTTTTTTTCGTCTGCAGCATGGCAGAACTGAAGAGAACCAAGATGACGAACGAGTGTGCACAATATATACAGCATAAAGACGTGGGCCAATGGCACCCAGTCAGAGGCTTCCGAGAACGCGATGAGAGTTTGAGCCAGCGAACGACACCCGACAAGAGATAAAATGTGTACACGTAATTCCACAACAAGGATCGATGCGAGTCGGAAACGAAACAGCAAAGTGGAATTGTGATGTGAGATGAGATGGATAAAACGAACGTGAGTGTGCCATGCGAAGCGAGTAAAGACCGTGATGAGCGTGTGACGAAACGAAAGAGAATCGAGAGGGGTGCCGTGTCGCGGATGTGTTTCATGCAAGGGTTTCATGCACTTCTCGCACTAACTGTAGCACAGCCTTAGAAGACCGTCACCGCTGCAACGACACAAACTTACAGGTCACTGTGGAATTATTGCCTTTTCCAGAAGCCTTTGACGGTTCCAACGCGCGCAACCTTGGTCGATGCTGGCATCGGCAGTCTAGACGACGGCGAAACAGAAGGTGGACTCCGCGCCGACGGCTTTTCCAGTGTCGCGCTAGGCCGTGGAAGCTTTGGTGGCATGCGGGACTGTGGCGCCGGAAGCTTTGACGTTGGTGATGTCAGACCAGGGTTGGCAAGTGGAGGGGCCTGCCGTGATTGTGTTGCAATCACTGTGGCTAGCTTGGCTGGCGGATTGAATTTGGTCGGAACCTGGGGGATCTTGGAGTGCACGGATGTCGGTGACGGCAAGGACGTATTGCCGGCAATAGGGAGCCTGGACGGCATCGCCGTCTCCTTGGTTCCTGGTGACATGGGTGTCTTGATGCTTTTCGGTTTCGCCGTCAACCGAAAGATGGATTTCGAACGGGTCACTTGATCGGCAGACACCGATTTCGTTGAAACCACTGGCTCGACGCCCGCTGCGGACGCCAAGGACGTCCGCTTACTAGGAGGGGGAAGAAAAGAAATGCGGGATCCGTTTGGATTGGTGAGAGGGCTTGCTAAAGAGATGCGTGAGTCGCACGGCGAGTGAGGGGACGCATCAGAGATGGAAAGCTGAGATACGCTCTGGAAGGTCATGACCGTGGATGCCGACTGAGGGATAGGAGGCAAAGAGGAATCAAGCAGGTTGCCCCTAGACGATATTCTGGAGAGAGGCGGCCTTGAAATGAGCGAAATAACTTCGGAGGATGTAGCAGACTCTGCGAGTGATGCTAGTGTGGGCGAAGTCGGCAGCGGGGGTACCTCTTCAATCGAAGAAGACATGGGAGGACGTTGCGAGCTAAAGGATGCACGAGAAATGGAGAACGAGGCTCTAAGGGAAGCGAGTGATGACTTCTTGCTTAAGGATTTTCCCGGCTTGCTTTTCTCCTTGTCCTCGGTATCGCTGTCGTTTGCGGAGTCGTACTCGACCTCGGAGGACGTCTGGTTGGATGACGTAGTAGACGAAGGATCGTTACGACCCGGGGACAAGCGGGAAATGAGGCTGATGAAACGCGCGCGTTTCTTGGGTGTTTTGAGACCCTTATCTTTCTTCCCTTTGGGGGACGTCCTCTGGTCCGCGACCTCCTTGGGTTTGGGTTCTATGGCCGATGGTGCAAGGGAAGCAGTCGTCGCGACGGACCAACGCGACTGAGGATGCGTCACCGGTTTCGGAGCACGGAGGCAAGGAAGTACGTCCTCCGCGGCGAGGTTTGTAGGCACGAGAGCGTGCGAGGAAGGCGATGCCAGCAACACGCTCGTCTTGGGCAGAGACACTGTGAGAGAACTAAGACTCTGGGAGGACTTGGTAGAGGGAGTGCGGTCATGCATTGCAGGGAAGAAGAGCTTCTCTTCTTCGAGCGGTGAGGCAGGGAGAGTAACGTTCTCTGGAGCACAGTGAGAGAAGTGCGCGTTGACGGGGGAAGCCGGAGAACTGGGGTAGAGCGACGTGATGGACGTTTCACGCGAGTAGGCACAGGAAAAGTTGGACAAGGTCGGGGAGGGCTGGAAAGAGTCCTTGTCATCCGCGATGGGAGAGAGATATTGCGCATCCGGGTCCTGGGAAGGCGCGAGGGAATGAGGGAGAGAGTTGTCGCGCTTGTGCAAGTAGCCGTCACGACGAAGAACCAAGTCGTGTTGATGCTCGCCGTGGACTATGACAGACACGGGGAGCGGAGGGGGTATCTCCTGCGGCTGGCTCTGGTCAGAGGAGAGCGTGCTCGTGAAGGAGGGAAGACGAGAAATGCAGGTGGACGATGAACGGGAACGCATGGCGCGGGAAGAGGTCAGGGAAGAGGCAGGGGATGGCGGAGGCGCTGGCAGAGGCTCGGGGCAAGTCAGAGAACGTTATAAAGAAAGAGGATGCGTGCAAACCTTGTCGTAGTGGTGAGGACGAGAGGCATGGGACTTGTAGTGGGCCATTTCCTGAACGATGAAACGGAGGGCGCGGACGCGTTCCCGCTCCTCAAAGTCGTCGTCTAGAGATGGTTTGGGGGGGAAGAAGAGGGCATCATAGGAGGGACACGAAGGGTCGGGGCAGTCGGAGGAGACGCGAGGGAGGAGCGGGGAGTCGGGACGGTCGATGGAGTGAGCACGGTGTGCGCCGAGGGAGGAGGACGGGGAGGGGGACGGAGGACGGGAGGACGTAAAGGGCAGGTGAGTGTGTTCGGAGAGGACAAAGTCGTACTGATGCTCGATCCAGGAGTGGACACGGGCGTTGCGGGTTGTAGCAGAGCCGGAGAGGAGTTGGGCGAGGAGAGCAGAGTATGCGGCGTCGTCTTCGGACATGGATAGACGAGACATCCGCAGGTCGAAACGGGCGAAAAATCCGAGCGTGAGTCGCCCATTTTATTTGCTGGCAGACCCGGGACGACTGAAAATCACATAAATCCGGCTCAGCCGAGCCATTCCCTCGGCGCATCCGTTGATTACATAATTACCACCCCGTCTTCCTTTTCCCTCCCCTCCCAGAACACTTCTCTCCGCCCCTCTCCACCCGGCCCACACTCACCGGCACCGACAAACATCCTCGCTTATTCGCGGGCCCGTCTGCGTGTGTGTGTGCGCCCGTATATTGCCATGAGAGTCCCCGTAGTAGCTTGTCGTCGCGTAACGTACCGCACCCACAGCACTTTGTCGTGCTGGCGCGTGATGCCCATCTGTATCGCAGCTGCGTGTTTCATGCCCCGCATCCATTGCGAACTGTCAAACGCGACCATCAAACCCAACGTCCGCTTTCGACACTGTCAGCTCGCTGTCTTACGCAAGCTCTCCCCTACACTCTAATCAATTCAAACCACCTACGCCTTGCCTTGCCGACACGACCCTTCATTCTAGCCGCAACAATTATGATTTGCACATACCGCATCGTCCTCTCTTCAAGCTACTTGTTTCCATTCCTCAGCTTGCGTCTTGACAATGTCGATCCTCCTTTCGCAGCCCACCATCGCTGTCCTGAACTAGCGCTTTTTCGTCCCTAGTCCCTCCCTCCGCCCACTTGACGCCACACGCCAACGGCACCGCTTGCCCAGTTATAACTCCCGTGAGATACCCGTACCCACATAGGCTATCCCCTGCTCGAACCACGCTGCTATTCCTGGACCTTGTCGCAGCTTCATTCTACTTGACATTCATATACGTCGAACCCGGATGGTGCACATATCCAATCAAATCAAGACGTCACCTTCATTTCACGCGACCATTAATGTCGTCGAACCTCGCTCTTATGCTCGATCGCGGTGATTCATTCAACCAATCTGGCATTACCGCACACACGGAGATGGCCTTCCCTTTGCGTCCACTCCCAAATGTCCGTCCTACTAATTCAGGGAGCCGTCAGGGCTCCATGACTTCCACATTTGGCTAACGTCACGCGTTCCCTGTGGCGGAGCGCTTGCCTGAGATTGGCTGTCGGTCTGCTCGTCAAGGAAAGATCCAGGACCAGTCCCCATCCCTCCGACAGTCAAGGGCACCCGTCGCGCAGTCAAATACATGCTACATACTGCCAAACTCCAACGTTTGAAAGACACCAGACAACATGAAACGAACAGGGCCCGATCGCAGACGGTTTCCAGGAGGAATCTCTTAATCGATGGTCACTCGGGGTCGACGGTGACAAATGAATCTTTTTTCAACTGATCCCCATACGCGCGGCTCGTACCGCACAACCACCGAGTTCCTTGACCGATCGTTTCCATCTCGGCGGTCTTGAGAGCTACCGACGAGCAATTTTGCTCGCGGAAACGCAAACTTCCCCGTCGGCAGGCATAGGTATCAAAGAACATGGCCTCGTGTCGTCGGCATCCAGCGCAAGGCTTGCCAAATAGCATCCGAGTCGGTGGTCCGGACACTCTAGACGCATGCGTCACATGTCCCCTCTTTTTTCTTTTTTTCCACAAAAGGCGTGTTGCGGGTGTTTCGGTTCCAGTCTTGATCCTATCATCGCGGGACGGTCCACCTGACGATCAGGCATGACACGGCGGGGACGCGTATGGTCCCGCCATGTCGTCGCAAGCATCCGAGCCGCTGAATACAGTTGCGGAATGGCCCAAGATCGTCCATGTTGCACGATGCACGATGTCCTAGCAGTGGTCCGTTCCACCCTGGCGTCCCCACAAGACAAGAAAAGGCCATTTGTCCTCCAAACAGAAAAATGAAATAGAAACGCAAAGGACCGCTGTGCGGCAATCGAAATCGGAGAGTACGGACCGGCAGAGTCGCTAGTACGCGATGGTTAAAAAAGTGGGCGCTGCTCGACCCTTCAAAGCGGGTGCCTCTCTTGTTCGGTCCATTCAACAAGCAGCTGAATACTTGGAAGCTGGAGGCGACCTATGAGGCGCGTCGAGAGTCGAAAAGACCGTGCCTATTTGGCCGCGACCGCCTGACGCGTCAGCCCGCCACGGTGCGGCAGAAGCGCTCTTGCCACGTGACGTGCGACCATGCGACGCGACGCGTGCTCGCGAAGCGGTGAACCCCCAATTCCAAATCGGTAATCGTTTGTCGGGGCGGGGCAATGCGAGCCCGGCGTGGACATGTAATTGACGACTTCAAACCAGTCCATACGTGGCCATTTTTTTTGTCATCCTCGTCGGTTTGCAAGGCGGTCGTCAGGGCTTAGTTCTAGACTCCATAATTCAAGGCTGTGTCGCCGACGGCCCGCGTTCCTGCCAGTGTACACCTGCCACTGGAGAGATCGGCTCTCGCCGTCGGGCACTCTAAATATGTATGTACCTGGACCTGGCGGCGACGACGGTATCTCGGTACCCTCTCAGAGAGCACCCCTTCTTGTCATTGCCCAAACGATGACCGAGACGAAAATTAGATTCTCAAGTCGAGCCCACGGCGGGAAATGAATTGACTACTCCGTCCGTATACACTCTCTAAACCCGCGATCCAATCGGACCTCGAGCAACACATGGCCGCAAAGACCCCCGATCATGATGCACCTGCATCGAGTCTGCGAGATGAACACGAAGGATCAAGGAAAAGGAGAAGAAGCAGCCCGTACCTACATACGCTCATTTCATCGGCCGAATCGTCATTTCTTGCTGAGTTGGACCTGTCCCTGGAGTAATTATCGTGTTCCGGCATATGCATTTGCCCATTATGAGCGGGCCCATTCCGTGCATTATGGTTCAGCAATATTGTGGGTGTATGAACGAGCCAATAAGCTCAACCAGACGGTCGGTTTCGATCGTGATTGGCCCGCGACGCGTCGTCTTCTGATGGTGGCGCGGCGGGACACGGCCCGCACAATCCCCACCTAGTATGTATGTATTGCGTTCCCGTGAGCCATACGTCTGCTTACCTATCGCTGACTATCAGCAGGGTACGGGACGTCCAAAGTAGAGCAGAAATGGACAAAGTTGAGTTCGGAGGACGAACCGCCCACGCCGGAAATTGCCATTGAGGGTGCATGTAGGTCGCGCCATACACTCCCGGCATTGCGTCTACATCGACGCTTCGGGAAGAGAACGCGCACGACCCTTGACCGTCGGCCGTTCGGGGCTGCTGTGAGTTGATTTCATCTAGACTGCACTCTGAGCGGCGAGCGAGAAAGAGGGGGCCGCGATAGTCGGGGACGGGAACTTGGCAACGTACCCGCGGATCGACTCGCGTCAAGGGCTACCAAGCAACCAACGTCGACTCTGCGTCGTGCCTTCGACGCCTCGAACCTCGAACCTCACGGCTCGGCGTCGGGGTACTTCTTGCATAAGATCCAGACGTACGGGGTGGTTCTCACCAGCGAGTTGGGTTCTTCCGACGCGGAGTTCGTCGCTCGAATTGGGTGAGCGACTACAAACGATGAACGCGGTCCGCAGCGTTCGATGGTAGGTTAAAATGACGCCTCACGTTTTTCAAGAACGTCCACCGCCCGTATTCCGTCGTCGTCGCATCTTTGGGGTTGGCCACTGTCAATGGGGGCGTTCAAACGCGAGTCCCGTCGACGGGGTTGAACTGGGCGGTGGGCTTTGCTCTCGCTTCCCGCCCGCCCGCTCACATCTACATACGCGCCACTACCTAGCACCAGTGGCGCCGGGTCTCCTTCGCTCTCGGGCCCTCGGGCTCGCTCGTCCTCGATTGATGCCCACAGTAGCGCAGTTCAAACAGACCTGTCGTACAGAGGTCCGCGGCATGACGAATGGGGTTGTTTCTCCTTTACTAAGATCACATTCACACGGCGGGATGAGCCAACGGTGGAGCCATCGTCACATCATGCACGCTGACGCGCTCCATTTCACATTCACCCGCCTTCCGAGATGAAAGACGGCTCACTGATTGGAGCAGGTGCCATGCGTTTAGTCTTTTGATGCGCTCTCAGAACCAGGTGCGGGTGGTGACCGGTGACCGGTGGCCACCAACGACCGACGACTGATGACCAATGACCTCCAGCGTGAGGCTCTGCGATAGGCTTTGCCCGCTGGACCCATCAGCGGATCATGTCGTTCGTAGAGAAAAAAAAAGGCTAACGCCGCCCCTTGGAGATAGCGGTGTACGATGCACGGCGCGAACGTCCGATGTAGTCGCCCCTCCGCGGTTTTTTCGACTTGCCAAGGGAGGGTGAGAGAGTGCGCCGCGTAGGGCGCCGTCGGTGGATTCGGCAACTCAAGACAAGCGCGGCACGTAATGCGCCATGATGGATCCCGTCATGTCGTCGAGCGTCGCGGGAAGGCCGTTGCTCTATAGGTTTAGATTGCGTGGTGTGCGAACGTTGTCAGATAGGCAAGCTTGAAGGTTACCATGAAAGCGCGGATCTCGTCCCGCAGCACTGCACCCAACGCAAGGGGGTACCCATGTTCAGGCTCGACATACCGATCGAATCGGCATTCTCTTTAACTTCATATGCATATGTGATGCTGTCCCCGACGCGCGCTTGGGGGAGCGAAAACCTTCTGCTCGAGTCCAATTGTGGACACATCATGATATGGAATCACTCGTGCCGACAAGAGAGCTCCACCGCAATTTGCTCTCCATTCCACGATGTCTAATAGTTGTATTTCTACATTCCAAGCGCAAGCGATCGGTGGTTTTACCGTTATGCGACCCCACTGCGGGCCTCACCCGTCCCCTTGTTCCTCATGTCGCCTTTCGACGCGTATCAGCAAAAAGAACAGCCTTGTCGCCGTGTCACGGAATACGGAGAGTTCCATATGTACATTTAGACTAGAGCTGTTCCGCGCACCACCACATGATCGTTCTCTGCGATCGACCTGACCCGACGTGTCCCACTTTCCCAGCTCAAATTGATCCCTAGCAACCGTGCGCATGCGAGACGACGGGATAGCGTACGACGTAGGTACGAGGGTGACCTGAACTCAGGGCACTGATGCGCCTGGCGCGAGGGACAGGGCTTATGTCGTTTCCTTGTCACGAACGTGAAAGCGAAAATGCCGTGAGGGGAGTGCCAGGCCGAGGCTGGTTTCGCGACGCTCGTGCGTGCGTGGAGGCCATTGGTGCCGGTCCATGCCACCTTTCAGTTGTTCCCCGACAGCTGTGTGTGTCAACGAGCCAGCGATGAGTCTCACGCGAAAAGTCGGCATATTTGTCATCGAATGTGATGGTCCAAACGTCAGCGATGGGATCTGGCAGAACTAGCTTGTAGAGGGGTTGGCATCGCGGGAGTGGTGGAGCGGGTCGAAACGCAACGGCAATCTCGTGGACGCTGTGCGTGTCACTAGTTTTCGTGTGTCACGCCCGAAGCTGTTTCAAGACGACAGTCGCGCGCAATGTGCTCATTCCACTAGGAGTGGGCGCAGCTACAGGAGTGTGACTCGTGGTGCTACGTCCGTCGACCAATAGCGCCGCTCGAGACGCATACATGCGTGGTGTTCTGGGCTTTAGATTGGAATTAGGCGCGGTCACAAGCACT
>JBBPKI010001843.1:0-10494 GCA_038089155.1 Nevesoporus exiguus
GGATGGCGCTCTGTCCGCTCTCCATCACCGCGTCGATCTACTGAGCAACCATCTGGAATAGGATAACAGCACCATGTGTACCATACGGCTCATCGCTGACCACCTCCAGTTGCGCCGCACGCGTCGTGAACCCTTGGATTTCGGTCTTCATCAAATTGACAGACAATTCATCCAGTCTTTTCACGATCAGTTTGAGGAAATCTTCGGTAAGGTTCTGTTCTTCGCCGTTGAGGGTGGATCGATGTGTTCTTGCATGCTTTACTTGTATTCTTTGAGCCATGCATGGAGGTGCAACAGGATGCCCACCTCGAGTCCCTATTTGAGGAGATGTTGCAGGGTCGCGTTCATGTTCTTGTGATATTCCTTAACGTAAAACAGATACACGTCGTAGCTGGGAAGGAAGCAGGGAACGACGTCACCCTCGATGCGGATGAGGTCCTGATATATCCAGCCAAGGTTATCCAAGGACCCGCCTGAATCCCGTTGATGGCGGCGGTTCAACTTGGCCGCACCAACTGGAGCCCTCCTACCATTGTCATAATGTCTATTTATAACACTCTATGGACTAGAGGTGTCCTGGGCATATGTGCATAGATATCAGTAACGCACAATAACGTCCGTGACAATCAACGACAAGAGTGCGCCACTGAAAAGATGTGGCCAAGGAATCACTGACGATGTCACTGACCATAGTCACATCAGCGTCACAGGCACTTATTAAGCGCTTCCCTCGGTGCAGGGATGCCAGTACTAAGTAAATGTTTCACAAGTTTATTCCTAGCTCCAGCCCTTCAAGTTTCCCATCAATTGCTTCACACAAGCCCTCATTCGAGACAAATGGGCACGTGCCATATCAGGTATCCCCGACTCTAGTATCCCGCCTGATGTCTTGGCTCAAGTTCAACCCCAGCCGACAATCCAAGTACATACAGAGTGTACCCATATCATTCCAGAGCCTGCTGCGTTCTTTAATGTGAAAGATAAATTCGATGAGAATGCAAAGGTGCGTGGTCATGTACCTTCCTCGTATTGAGTAACTCGGTCTAAATATTCAGCTTAACTACTCTGCTCGTATATTGGCCATCCTTAAGACGTTCCGTTATGACATCAGTCACCATATGTATAGCAATGCTGTAGTTTCCTATGATGGCAGTGGCAAACAGCGTGGGATTGTAGGATTGTTAGTCAGCGTGGTCAACCGTACTCAGAGGTAACGGCTCTGCCAACTACAACCAACTAAACACTCAGATATGGATTCAACTAGCGACCCGCTCCTTGCATTGCGACACGCCATCAAATCTAAGATGGTTATCTCATACCTCAGCCATGGTCAACCTGCGTCGACCCTCCTTGCAGCAACCCATCTCTCTTTCAGCCCAGCTATTACACTCCCAAAATCCACCCCGACGCGCTACACCAAACCAGGCGTCTCCGACCCATCTGCCACCGCTGATGTATACACCCTCGAGGCTGTATATTTCGCTTGGTTGCTTCGCGATGTGCCTGGTGCAGAGTACATGCGACAAGCTCGCGAAAGTGGTCTAACCGTCGGCTTCGTGAGTGTAACAGAGCGAAAGAGTATTGTGGATTGGTTGGAAGGCAAGATCGCGGAATTGGAACGAATAAGACCATTAACAAGTGGTAAGTCTGTCCTCAGTCAGATTCTCTGTGCGTTAGTGTATCAGTTCGTTTTGATTTTCGTTGTGGTCAGAGTCGACGACACCCCCGGGTACGCCGCCCCATCGGGTAGGGGCTACAAGTACTGCACCATCCATTACACCCAAACGTTCTTCCCATTCGCACGCAGTTGACGCCACGTCCCCCAGTAAACGATGGTATGTTGCGGATGCACAAGACATGGAAGTCGTCAAGCGAATAAAACAAAACGAGGTGGAGCTTCGGGACAGAAATACGGTCTTGAGGGGTACTAAACCCAACGTAGGCTTTGTTTTGTTTTTTTATATTCCTTCCCTACGCTCGTATAGTACCTCGGGGTGCTAATGTTGTACGCCCCTAGAACTTTTCCGCTCTCCACACAAGCTTCACTGAGCGTCTAAAGAAGCTCCGGGACGTCAAGCCTGGAAGTGCTTCCGCATCTGCTCCTTCAGCCGGCCCACCCATGCAAGCGCGTAAAGCTAGTATGTTCCATTCTGAACGTTATGCTTGTCGCCCGACCATCCTTCGAATAGAAAATATGTTCCCGATCATCATGATCTCCTCGTCACCCACTGCATTGATCACAATGTACAACGTGAAACGGTTCTTGCAGGAAGCCGTGTGAGTCGCTTCCCTTCTGTCCATTCGCCTACTTGTTTGACCCGTTAACAGTTTTGAGCCTTCGACGACTGCGCGCGAACGTGCCGCAGCTGCTGGGAACCCCCGAGCTGAAGACCTCCTCCACATCGATCGACGGCGCGACCCACCGACCGCCTCCTCCGCTGTTTCCAATGCCTCGGCAACCTCATCCGCTTCGTCCCATGGGACTGGGACAGTCCAGAGGTATTTCATCGTCGACAGCACCGACGCACTTCAGAAATTTGGGGCGGATGCATGGGAGAGAGTTGTGTGCGTGATGACGACAGGTCAGGCATGGCAATTCCGACCGTACAAGTGGAATGAACCGCGAACCTTGTTCCATCACGGTGAGTTTCTGTTCCCATCACGTCTGCCTGGGCAACGGAGGGAGATGATTGACGTTTTGGTGTTCCTTGCCGGACGATTAGTCAAAGGGATATACTTTACATGGGCCAATGATCCACCGAATACGAAGATCAAGGATTGGAACGTGACAGAACTCAGGGTGAGTCTCCCCGCCCCCTCTCCAGTAGTCTGATCCAGCTAAATATCGCTTGCTAGATTGATCCCCATCGAAGACATGTCGACAAGTCGGTGGTAGCTCATTTCTGGAAGATCATTGATGATTGGACGCTCACGAACAAGCCGTGGTTGCTCAAATCATGAGCAAGGATCCGGGGAACGGTGGGAGTGAAGGTGGTGGTAATGTGATCCGTCACTATTTGCTTGCTGTCTGCCTTTGTACATATTCTATATTGCTTGCATCTTATCGTGTGCTAACAAGTGACCGCCAAGCACCCTTGGATCACATGCATCCACTCTTCGCCCAATGATGTCTTTATCAGTCTCATTCCCAACGTGGAGGATGCATGATTCCCAACAGCCCATAATTTTATCAGAAAAGCAGTAGCGCTACATACACATCAGCCATGGATGAGATAGGTTTGCGGAATACTCTCTGAAGCGTTCATCTGCTGCAAGATGCACGTGACAATCAGGCAGCGCACATCCCAATCATCCTGCGACCCCAAGACTGGCAAGCTCCTTTCGAATGTCCGCCTCGCCCTCGATCTTCTTGAGTTGTGTCGCCTCGAGACGTTCTCCTCGTTTCGCTTTCTCCTTGAGCTCCTCGATGGCCTTTAACTGTAGCACAGAGGAGACATGGTGTCGTGTTAGCCCTGTTAAGTGACATGAAATGGGCAACTAACGACACTTACCTTCTTGTTCAAGTTCCGAGCCTTCTTCGCGACTGGATCTAGTTGTTCCGCGCCGGGGGTAGGTGGCACCGATGTCATCGCAGGTTCTGGGGCCACCTCGACCTTGACACCATTTGTCTGAATATCTAGCGATGGCCTTGCTGACCCAGCCCCGTTCGGCGTCACTGTACCTGAACCATCTCCCCTGTCGCCCCTCTTCTTTTCCTTCTTCTTCCGTTTCTTGTCCTGTCCTTGTCCTCCTTGCCCTGGTGCATGGTCACCTGTAGGTGGGGGGGTCTGCGGCGCAGCGCCAGGCACGTGCCGTCGCCCCACCTGTCCGTACCCATTCTGAGAGACGCCATTGGTTGGCATACTTCCAGGGACGTTTGGACTTCTGTTGTATCCTCTTGGCGGTGTCGCATTCCCACTCGTAGTACCGCTTCCAG
Organism: Nevesoporus exiguus; assembly: GCA_038089155.1. NCBI lineage: Eukaryota > Fungi > Basidiomycota > Agaricomycetes > Boletales > Boletaceae > Nevesoporus > Nevesoporus exiguus. The sequence continues at coordinate 3,938 of JBBPKI010001843.1, forward strand.
TGGGTACACGAGGTGTCCCACCCTCGTCTTCGCGCTTGAAGATTGCTGGCGTTGCAAGCCCGCGCGCCCCAGGGGGACGATATGCTCCCGCAGGTTTGGCAGACACAGACTTAGATACGAGTGCGGCAGCAAGCACGCTAGGTGATGGCTGGGGCGCTGGAGGAATGGTCTGTCCAAACGGTGGTGCTTGATCAACAGGAGTAGGGCGCCAGCTGGCTTGATAAAGCTCCTCGACAGCTTGGACGTGGACAAGCGTACCACTCGCATGCCAGATCTTGATTCCGTTGTCAACGCGTAGACGGGGAGACAGCGTCGCCGTCAAAAGGAAACGCCCGTCGGGAGACCAAGAGCAGTAGGATGTGTTCGGGGCATCAATGGTGCATACTTTGTTGAGCGTGCGCCGGTCAAACACGTCAATCTTTCCGGCGAGGTTACCGAATCCAGCGATGAGAAAGAGACGACCCTGGGGGTTGAATGAAATAGTATTGTGCGGCGCTGAACCAAAGTCGTGCAGGGTACGGACACGTTGGTCAAAGAGCATCGTTTTGGCAGGCATGTCTGCAGAGAAAAGACCTGAATCAAGAATGTAGATAACCGAGGAAGGAAACTCACAGCCGTACACCACTCCAAACTCTTTGCTGTTGGGGCTCCATGCGACGTCGTGGACGGGTCCCTCCTTGTCGAGAGTGACGCGGCAATCAAAATTACCCGCTGCGCTGAGAAGATACATTGACGTCTCTCCGTAGTAGCTCATGTTTGAGTTGTCGACCTCGGTCTGGGTGACCACCAGGGCCTGAGTTCCGAGGTCATTCCACTTGATCTGTGCGCGATCAGCCTTGTAAAAGGTCTTTGAGCATGTTGGAACACCGGAGATGGTGAGAAGACCGTAAATCTTGACCCTAGCAGGAGCACCCTGTCGGATGTCGATGAATCGGACGTGCACGCCCCAAAACTGTTCTAACTAAACCTTTTTCTCCGCAACAAATACCGCGACGGATGGATTCAACCCGGGACTGAGTGAAACCATCGAAGCACCTTCAACTCTCAGTTTGTCAACGACCCCTTTGCCCCACTCAGCAGGACGGAAGACCTGAACCTCCTGTGAAACGAGGCGAACTGCATGCGACTCTGAGGTGGTGTACTGGAGATCCCAGCCTTCCTGAGACTTTTGAGTGAAGGCGATTAGCTCTTCGCCTGTGGAGACGGAGAAAACGCGGAGGTTCTTGTGCTGTGCACCGTCCTCGAGCTTGACTAGGTGTGGGAAGAGATGAAATCGATTATCGGAAAATGCGATAAACATGAGGTTGATGCGTGGTGTTTTTGCACATACCAGGACGTTCCCAAGTGGATATGTACGTTCCGCGGGGAGAGAACTGGAGCTCGATGATGTTGGGAATGCTCAGTTCTTGCAATAGCTTTGCACCTTCTGCCTGGAAGATTCGAACGCTGAATTCAAAGAGGGATCTGAGATCGAAGAGTTAGGCGATAAGACACGAGGCAACACGCACACGCTTGGAAGAGCATAGGCGAACAGCCTTCCATCGTCGCTGTAGTGGTAGGTGCGAGCTGGGACATCGGGACTAAGGAAGCCAGACAGCGGGGTATAGTCTGGCGTTCCGCCGACAAGACCGAGGCTCTTCTGAGCGCGGACTAGAAAACAAGACGGTCAGATGACCAATTGATCTAGTCTACTGCGGGCTTACACGCATATTGCTGGGAGGATTGAGAAGCCATTTGGTTCTGCAGGACGAGAACGGGTGCAGGGGAGAAGCAAGCTAATGCTTCAGGAGGGGGGACGGGAAGAAGGAGGAGTTAGGTCAGAGTAAAGGTGCGCTCCACTACAGGCTGGACACATCATACCGACTTTAGGGCAAGCACCTAGCTTTGATCAAACTCACCACCGCCTTCGACGCGGACCGTGATGGCGATGACTTGCAATTAGACCATCCATCGACGCGTCTTCACCATCATTCGCCTAGCTACCGAAATGCGGGTTCGAAGCATGACCGGATTCATATTCTCTACACCGCACGCGCGCCTCCTGGAGAGACGACGATTGTAATTCGATTATGTCAAGGGCGACACCTTCGTGTTCGGAGATACCAACTGCTGTTATTCATTGGTATGGATATGCTTCCCGGGGCAAAACGGGATTCATTCCAAAAAAAAAAGCCATCATTCCAGGCGGTGTCCTCACTAACTTATGCTGGCTCTCCAACTTTGTGACCACTCACCCCTCTCAAATGCTCCGTGAGTCGTGACTGAGTTGTCCGATAGGACAATCCGTAAAGTGATCGTCGTTTCGTAAGTCCAAATGGTCGCGCATACATACGGCGTGCACTGCTTCCAAAACAGTGCCCATCTAATCGTTACTGGCACCTGCTCAGACGTGTCCGTGTCTACTAGTACAACTCCACACAGAACAGTGGTGCGCAGAACTGGCAAAGTGCATAGCATGGGTGTCCACCCGGTTCCTGTCGCCTTCCCATTTGCACCTCGGTATGCAACCGTCACAGCCTTTGTCAATGTCGAACATCTGAACGAGTTCATGCACACCAGAGTAGCAATACTATAACCCTTATTTGTGCCTTAGCGGCGCGTGCCACTCCACGGTGTCGTCAAAATTTCTGACCATATAACTTACACTCCTGGGATCAGACTAAGCACACGGTTTACAGAACGATTTAGCGACATTTATCAATAGACAATCTCTAAGCGCCAAGAACACGCTCAAGAGCCTCTTTACTGACATGTGGGCGGAGCGTGAGTCGACAAGGGAACGGATTAGGGTGCCTGCAATGATTTAAGAGAGATGCTAGAAGCAAGAATATCAGGACGCACAGAGCGACCCCGCCTGTGAATGTCGCTGTGAATGTAAGGTCATTGCCGTCTGCATCTTTTGCGAGATTGAAATCGAGTGTAGCTAACATCGTCGCGACGGCGCTCCAGACGGTCGCATCAGCGGTGTGTCGGCCTAAACAATGTAGAACTTTCAGCGGGGCCATCGCTCTGCGCTTCAATATTGCCACCTACCAGGACAAATTCGCCTTCCAAATCCAAAGACATACTCGGCTGGGTCATCACCCGTCAGCATCCCTTCCCCATCTAAAAACCTCTCGGGCATGAATTTCTCTGCATCTGGATACCTGGATCCATCGCGTGACATCGCCCTAAGGAATAGTCAATGAGCCATTTTCAATGCTGCCGAGTGCTTGAGGAGCGTACCAAGCGTTTGCGATAATGGCGGCCCCTAGCAGAGTATTTCACTACTTGAGGTAGATGGTACACAGTTACGACTCGCCTTTTGGTATGTAGTAATTCTTGTAAACATCATCCCTTGTGGCCGCGTGCGGAACACCTTTTGGACATCCGTGAGCAGCCGAAATGTAAGCTTGCTTCTGTGCACGCACCTAGCGGTACAACTGGTTTCCATCTCAGCGTTTCTCGTACAATTGCGTCAACAAATGGTAAGGATGGTCTGTCGTCAAACTCTGGGAGCCTGTCAGTTCCTATGACAGTATCGATTTCTGCCTGAGCCCGTTTCCATAACCGGGGATTCTGAACCATTGCGAGCGTGAATGTCATTAGTGACGAGCTCGTCTGTGGGCTCTTTAAGCTGTACGTCTTCCCTCAAAATCTCAGCACAAACCGTTTCCGCTGAACCTGTGCGCAAATGATAAGTTTTAGCCCTCTTCTGTTCGAGACAGTGCTTACCAAGGAAGGCAGTCGCAGCAGTACTTTTGAGCGCCCTTTCGTAGTCAGAACGATGTACACCGTGGAATTTCTCCATGCGAACGATATGATCTGGTACCATTGCAACATTCATCTGGTCATTAGACTCCTGCAACAGCGGCACTAGGTCACAATGCCACTCTTCCTAGCTCACTCGAAACTCACCATGCGCTTTTGAACGTATTGATATGGAGTATTGACAACTTTGTCCCCCCACTCACATGCCACTTTCGATTGACGTTTAATCCATGTACCAGGAAGCCAATCGGGTATGTAGAGCACTTTCCAAATGATTAAGCGCAAACCTCTTCCGAACGTATTAAAAAACACTTACGGAATGGGAAAGCCTTGAGGAGGACCGCCCTCTCGGATGTCAGTGAAGGGATAGATGCTTGGAGGAAATTGTCTGCAATCGCCACCATGGGATCATTACGAGAACTTGGCTCGTAGTCATATAGTGCAGACATAGCCACTGCAGCAGAAAGCCTGGACGGAGTCAGGTCAACATCTCAGCCCTAGCCAGCATGAATATTCTTACGTCGCAAAATGACCCGAATACTCTTCGGGATGGTCAGCCACACTTATAATCATCTGTCGGGCTCTGCGAAGCTGCATCGGACGAAAGCTTAGCGCAGCGTCGGCGCGGAAGGTCTGATGAAATATCCGCCGACACGACCTCCAATATTCACCGTAAGATGAAAAAGAAAAATTAAAACTATGTCCAAAGCTAGAAGTACATCAGTTACAAAGGCGTTAGTCCTGTGGACAGCCTGTGAGGTTTGAAAGCACCACTTACGGGCCAACAGTTGCGATGAAAGGGCGATCGGAATATATCTGTGATCGTTTCTCGAGCAGATCTGTCGCGATGCTAGGTGAGTTCAGGATAATGACATCTGAATCCAGAAGTCGAGCATGGATTATATCGCCTAGGAATCATTAGAACCATGCATCCTCCAACAACGCTATGCTCACCATACTTTGCACGCCACTCCGTATAAGTTAACCACGGTTGAGTGGTGTCCACAGAGAGGGCGCTTCCAATGAACGGGAACGGGGTAGGACCAGGGGGAAGAGGACACCCCTTGCTCTCAGCACGATACTGAGCCATCCGCCAAACTATGCCCACAGTAACGGCCGTGAGCGGTAGCAACACTGCGAGCTGAGTAGCTGAAGTGGACCACTCCATGCTTGTTGTGACTGTTTGGTCTCGGTGGGAACGAGGATGTTCCTCTCGCCGAAGTATCGCATTATATTTCGCGGGGTCGGGCCCCGCAGCGACTCGGATATTTCCTGATAGTCCTCTTTTGCTTTTAGTCGCATGTCCCAAGTCACGGCCATGAAACCAGGCATAGCCCTGGAACCCACGGGCAATCCGTAACTATGCTGCGGGACGATCCGATATTTGGAGTGATAAGTGGATTTAACGGCAATTAATACGAGATGATAGCCGTCTTTACCATTACTTACCCACAAATGGCGGCAATCAATCAACTCAGCATGTTTAAAAATAGCATTACTGAGCGTTAGCGTGAAGGTGGCGACTTACGGCGTCAACGTAACATCCGACTCCGCCATGCTTCTAGACTCCTGGACGATTAGTAGTTTCCGCGTTCCATGCGCCCCTGATGCTGAGTCGGTTGATTATTCCCAGGCAGGGAACTTCGCACCTAGGTTAAACCGGATTAGCTCAAACGTTGTTCCAAGACGAGAAAGAGATTGCGGATTTGAGTAGTATAAAGCTATGGCCCATCGCAGTGGGATTCCTTAGGAGCTCGATATTCCCCGTTACCAAAAGCGAGACTAAAAATGCCACGGAGATACTCAGAAGATTCGTATTTGGCTTGCTTCTGTTATTGAGTTAGCCTGATGAGAGCGAATATCTGAGAAATGGCAGTACGGGCCGGTCGTGGACAGGAAGGCTGTGCGATCGCCTGACCGGCTGAATGCAGCCCGTTAGGCGGGTTGGGGCCGCTTGTGGTCAAGTATGTGGTTTCGTGAAGACCATCCAGCACGAATGCTACTTCTTCTCCAGCCTCTCATAAGACCTCGTGGCCCCGACTGGGTTTCGTTGAGTTACGTCCTGATTCGGTTGCTTCATAGCGAGCAAATTGTCGTGGGACAAGTGCGGTGCTTGAGTCGCTATGTCGCCCTTCCTAATATAGCGGACCTGCAGGAGTGAATATTCATTCCGGCCCAAGCGAATGCGAGGGAGTCGTGCGTCGCACACCCCACGACGTGCTTTTCAATCGATACTCTAGAATTCAACGATTCGAATGAGCTAAGTATCCCCCATTCTATCTTGAAACTAATGAGGCCATAGAAGAGGAAAAAGTGAACATATAGACACAAAAGACTACGACGCTAAATGGAGTACTCACATTGGGCCTACAGGCCCTTCGGCCAGGGCGTGAGTTCAGTGCGTAGTCGCTGCACAGCAGGGTTGCTGCTTCTGTGCCAGACAATTCTCACAGAATGAACAAGCCTGTCCGACATCTCAGGGTCCTCACAGCGACAGATCTGGTTCGACATGATTGTGGTTCCAACTCCTAGCCGGAATCCAGAGTCTCCAGCTTGCACGCATTAATAGCCTGCTTTCATCCACAGACGTGCGGCGCAGTTGGAGACGTGTGAATCATCGAAGACGAGCGGTAAGTCGGCTCTTCAGGAATTCCCAGGGGGGTGGGTAGAGCCGTACGCGGAGAGTGCCACCACCAGGGAAGTTGTGAGTGTGAATGTCAACATGGCTTGTCGCGGAATTATCTCTCGCGTCGCGTTCCGGACACAAGGCTCGTGTATCCACTGTATCATCACTGAGCTTAATGCAA
>JBBPKI010001844.1:0-10494 GCA_038089155.1 Nevesoporus exiguus
AGTATAGGGGACAGTAGTCGTCCCTTGCCATCGCCCCACATCACACTCGTCTGACCTTCGCCCGACTCGTTGCCGCATCACACATCTTATCAGTTAGAACTCCGCCCAAACGCTACAGATCGCTACACGCTCACATCACGACTGTGTCCTGTGAACTCGGTCACTTTTTCGTGGGTCTCCGCATTCCACACCGTCACCCGGCCATCTCTGGCCCCGCTCACGATCCGTTTTCCATCTTGCGATACAACGAAGTCCCAAACAGTGCTCCCCACGTCCATTGGCATCCCCACCTGCCTGCCATCATTCACCTGCCAACGTCGAACTTTTCCGTCGTAGCCACTGCTCACGACGTGCTCCCCATTATGGAAAAACGCAAGCGCACGTATCCCATCTTGACCATCGATTATGATGGCTTTTGCTTCATCACGGTGAACGATACTGGAAGAGGAACTATTTCCGCTCAGTTCTTCTGTCCTCGCGAGGATCGCTGTTTCGCTCGTCTTGCCACTAGCATCCTCAACCGTGGCTTCGCTTTGGCGACTATTCCCAGAGGAAGGTTGGTCTTCCCTCCGGGTCTGCTCTTGTAATCCTGTCACCATTGTCCTTTCAACTGTCCAGCCCAACACTCACCATTCTTTGGCCACAAACGCATGTCGGAAAACATGGTTGGTTGGGTATCTGGTTGGTAGGAAGGAAGACGTGTGGCTGTTCATTTCCTGTATGCCTCAATTCGCCTGCCATACACGTGTCTCCTTATCGAATCCGTTCACACACCTAGATTGCCTTATGTCTTTTGCGCTTGTTCTCCAATCCCGTCACAATGAACTATAACGACACAACCTATGAGTCGTCAAAGGCAAAAGTCATACTGAAAGCAGCTGAGAATGGAGCAACCATGAATTCACCCTGTTTCACCCTATCCATTATTGCGTCATCAAATATGTCTGCTGTCGTTGGGCATACGTCCACAAACTGCGAGAAGCATATGTTATACCGATAAAGGTACTGGACATAATCCCTCGTCCACGATCCATGTACCTGTCAGTCATCGATTCAGTTTATATTTGCGTTGTTATCTCCGCACTCCCCCCCTTGCTTCAACGTGCGGTGTTCGCAAGGCAAAGAAGAAAATGCACACCATTCCCCTCACAGAGACGAGTCAAGGGACCAATCGGTGAGTATGAAATCATCACTTGGTGGTATGACCGGTGAAGAGAGGACCATGTCCTCTGTCTCTCATAATCAGGTCAGCTCAAGGAATCACTCACTCGAATATGTTCAACAAAGTCAAGTCAAAGTTCGTCGTGTCCTCTCTATAGGACCACTTCGTCGGCCAGGACAACGTAGTGCACTCAACGCGACGACACGGGACCTCCTGTGGAGTGTCACTTATTTCGAATCACAAACACTCCGTGTGTTGCTCCAAGCAACCACTCTTCACCATTGCACGCAGTTGCCGCAGTACACGACTGGCGTGATTGTCGATGCCTATTGAGTACCATGTGGAGTACGATAGTATGGTCCCAGCAGAGAGGCAAGGTATCATAATCATACTGGTAGTCATACTGCAGGGCGCATCTGAGGAAACCACCGTTCCCCTTCCTATCGATGCCAACTCGTCGATCACCCGGACGTGTACATTAGAGTATGAAGGAAGTAGCTGTACGGGGTATCAGTTGTGTAGAAATGACTAGGACGTCGTCAAAGGCCAGAAATCCTCTGATCATCCCGCCGCTACTGTATGTCGACCGTGCGAATGCAGTCCATCAAGTCCTTCAACGGTATCTCCTCATGAATGCGAACCATGATCAAACTATCCGTCGCGACCCGTTCGTATTGTCCACGCGCCAAAGGAGCAAGCAACAGTGCGCCAAACGGCTGCCTGAGACGGACAACAAGCCGCAGAGCGCGCATCGCAAGATCACACTGGGCCTCGCCGCGCAAAAAATCCCTATCGAGGAGGGAGCTGATCCAGGGGTGGATCAAAGATAAACTTCCCATCTCAGTCAGATCGGCTGTGGTTTTGATCTCCACGTCTCCAATCATGAGTGTCGTCGCATGATAGACTGGGACGTTGGACTCGCGATCGGGTTCCGAGAGAAGAGTGAGGTCAGTAAGCGGAAAAATGATACCGGGAAGTCTTAGTCTGCCAGCCACAAGTGACGGTGGGGGAAGGTTATCGAGTTGATTGTACAGCACAATGGATAGGGAAAGATCCGGGAGAGTTGAACGCAGCGCCAAAACTGTGCCATCCATCTCGGCTGTTTCGATGGGTGGTGGAAGATGCGGCGGTGCAATCTGGTCATAGACGGTGAGATTGGCGGGGAGATAGCTGTGGTGACTACCCGACTGTCCAGTCCACGCAAGAAGCGTGACATCATTCGAACGAGCCAGGATATGCTCCAGTAGGCGACCTACGGCCTGATTGCCCTCGCCATATATGACCGGGAGTGCAACATTGAAAATACCAAATAGCGAGTATGCCATGTCTTCCTCGCGTGTCGTTTGCCGTCTGGAAGCCAAGTAAAGCTTCTCACGTGCCCTGCCAAGCCCCGGACGGAGAGTGGTCAACTGCAGCGTAGTGAACTTCATCGCCTGTTCCATCTCTGAAAGGACGATAGGTGATTCTTTGTGGTTGAAGATCTGCAGCCCCAAGTATGGCTGCCAGTCCTCAGTGTAGATCTGGACGACCTCCGAGGCAACATATTCTTGGTATGTCCACCCGCGAGTATTCCAGATGCTCCTCCACAGACAGCCCACCTCCTGCAATTCCGATAATACACCGAGAAGGTGGATGACAGTGAGAGATGCCCGACGATACCACCTGAACATTGCGACGATCGATTCTTGTTGGACTCCCTTATCGAGCTGGTTGACACAACATGTGTCGCTCCAAGCCCACTTGAACCGAAGAGCAACTACAACCTTGCAAAAATTGCGCAGTTTATCAAAGGTCGGAGACGATGGTAGCTTATAGACGGAGGTGTTCTCGACTTGCTGGAATGTCGGTTCATCGGGCTGCCACTTGTGCGAAAACATCACGTAGCTGTAGAACTTCTCCACTTCAGTGTGGATACGTGAATGGTCGAGTATTGTAGTCATCGAAGACCGGAGCTCATCATAAATCGGCAGCTCCTTGAATGCTGCTGCTTGCTGTGCCTTGTTGAAGAGCCGACCAGTATCAGTGTCGATGAGTACAGTAGGCAAGTGGCGTATGGCTTCCTCGATCTCCTTTTGAATTGCGAGAGTAGCATCGACATACTGGTGGCGAAGTTCTATCCATAGCCAGTCAACACTCTTATGTACGTCAAATACTGAAAAGATGATTTACCGCGGATTTTCGGATCGGGTGATTGCTCGAGCTTTGAGAGCATCACTCCGAATGCTTCCAACGCTTCTCCATAGCGGCCCATGGCATTTAATGCGACATGCTTCTCCTCGTATCCTTTGTGTGACAATGGATCCATCGCAATCACCTATGGCACGGATCAGAAAGATGCATTGATGTGACATGGAACGCAATCCATGCCTCGCTGCTGCGCTTGAGGAGAACTTCGTTGCAATTTGTTGGGTCGAGCGAGAGTGCATCCGAATAATACCCGATGGCCTCGTCATGCTTTTTAGCATTGCTCATAGTGTCGCCAAGCTTCACCAACTTTTCGACGCAGCGTCCTCGAAACTCTGAGTGCGACGTTTGAGTTAGTCTTGCCTTCGTCTCGGTTGCGACCACCTACCGAGTTCCCATTTTGTCCTCTCATCGGTACTCATATCGTCTCGCAGTTCATTTTTCATCTGTCGGAAACACTCGACTGTCTCCGCAAGACGATCATCCCCTTCCAGGATATCGCAAATGGTGCAGTAAACGGCAAATCTTGATGTCTTAAACTAAAATGAGAGTCAACGTCTGATCCAGGCTATCACGGAAAGCATACATTGGCTGCAGCGCTCAATGCTTCAAGTGCCAAGTGACTAGCCAAGATCGTCCTCGCCCACTTCACCAGAACTGTGTTTGGAGGCGAAGGACCGAGCGAGAGTGCAGAAGAGTAGGCCGCCAGTACTTCGGTGTGCTCCTCAGCAGTCAAGGCTTCGTCTCCGATCTTTTCCAATGCTTCAGTACATTTCTGAGTGAATTCTAACGACAAGGATTAAGTACTCAATCCCAATGCCCAATGCCGAGGCTTACCGGCAAGCCAGTCACAAAGGAATTTATTCCCCTTTATGTCCTCGTACATGGTATTTTGTATCTCAAGAAGAGCTTCTGCGGCATTAAGTATGTAACCACGAGCATACAAGGCTTCGCATTGATGCTTTTGCTCGTGCATTCGGATGATGCGGAGCAGGCTGCCAGATTTTTGTTCGAGCTGCACGATCTTGTCGTCTAACGGACATGGGTATCGATGGAACACAGCGATAGCTACGGAAAACATACTCATGCTGCTTTCGAGAGATTGAAGGGCTGAGCGTAGTGACCTGATGGTCTCGCCCTGTTCGCTAGACATGTGTTGAGACTCGGCGAGTTCGTGACGGAGTTCCTGGATGGTGCAACCTAGTATTTGTGAATTCTAACGGATATGAATTATCGCAGAAATGAACATACTCGAACTCTCCTCCTATGCATGTATGGACTGAATTAGGTTATCCTTCTTCTCATGAGCTACTTGAGATTCGGTGACCTGGTTACACAACTCTCCAACGGGTTTCAATGTTTTCTATTCATGATTGAGTAGAAATAGTCCACGACGGGTCAGAAGTGACTTACATCGTCGATATAAGATGCGGGAAGCATTCCACGGACGTTGTAAATGGAAATTGTGTCATCAGCACCGATCGCGAGGTCCAGGTTATTCGATATGGCCATACATCTGACCGCATTCCTCCCCTCGATGACAGGCCCGATCTGTTCCTGTGTCATGACATCCCAGAATGAGACAGACGATCCCGCGGAGAACGCAATAAGCCTCCCATCACTTGGTATAGCAATGTACCTAGCACTATGAATGGTCCACTTCAACAGTGTCGTCCCGGTGGAGGCGTCGAGACAGTGGATATCACCGTTGTAAGACAGGACAAAGAGCCGCTTGCTATCGTTCGCCCAGGCAAGGGAATTATTGAACAGCGAGTCCACTCGAATCGGGATGTTGAAGAGGAGGTCAGGGCCATCCTGACTGTCGTAGACCCGAACAGAACCGCTGTGCCACGTGCTAGTTGCAACAAGACATCCGTTGGGTAAAAAATTCGCACTGGCGATGGGATTGTCGTGTTTCCATGGGCCGAGCAGTCGTCTGCCAGTCGAGAACGACCAGACGCAAGCAGTCCCGTCGTTTGATCCGGTTACGATGCGAGTCGCGTCCGGCGAGATGTCGACTGCGTTCACATCAAACTGAGGATGTCCTGAAAACTCGGTCACTTTTTCGTGGGTCTCCGCATCCCACACCGTCACCCGGCCATCTCTGGTGCCGCTCACGATCCATTTTCCATCTTGCGACACCGCAATGTTGCAAACAGCGCTCCCTGCATTCATTGGCATCCCCACCTGCCTGCCGTTATCTGCCTGCCAACATTGGACCTTTTTGTCATAGCCACCGCTCACGACGTGCTTCCCATCAGGAAGGAACGCGAGTGTACGTATCTTGTTTTGACCATCGATTACGATGGGTCCTCTTTCCTTTCGGTGAACCGCACTGGAAGGGGAACTGTTTCCGCTCTGCTCCCCGCTAGGGCTGTCGCTTCCCTTGTTTTGCCTCCAACATTTTCAACTGTCGTGGCATCAGTTTGATGACTATTTCTGGAAGGTCCGTCTTCCCTCCGAGTCCGCGTTTGAGCATCGCCCTTTCGATTGTCTAGCCAAAAACTCACTATCTTTTGGCTGCAGACGCACGCTGAACGACATGCCCGAGTGGGTACCAGTTCGACTGGAGGGAGGATGCGTGACCACGCATTTCTAGTGCCCTTTCAAACCCCCTGCCATGCGCGTGTCTCCTTATGGAATCTATTCACACACCTAGGTCGCCTCGCGCCTTCGGTGCTTGTTCCCACTCAAATGAGCCCTTGCCAAGTGACTATTGGTCATCAAAAGTGAAATCTGTGCTGGAAGCAGCGGGGAACGGAGCAACCATGAATCCCCCCTGTCCCCTCTTCTCTTGCAACGTCTTCAGATGTGTCTACCATTGTTGGGCATGCCTCTACAACCTCCGTGACAAAAGGATCGAGTATGTTCTATCCCCGTGCATGATGCCTGTCCCTATCAGTCATGCATCATGACCTAGTTCAGACGTCACGGCTGGCGTCGGCCAACATAGGTCTCGGGTTCAAAACACTCTCGTCTGAGGAAGGCCGTTCTGGCTGCCTCCGAAAGACATCCTTGGTCTAATTGACGGTAAGACCAAGGACGGGTGAACAGAGGGCCGTTGTAGACCGTATTCACTAGTTGCTCGGGAACTTTGGTGTTCAACGAAACCACCGTCGGCGATACTTTTGTGAGAGACCAGAACGCGATCTTGCGTGAGTTTAAATACGCTATAGGCTGCCAAGGGCCCTGAGAGTGACATGATCTCGTATGTGCTGCATGCGGTTGTCCTTCATATCCGCTTGCGTTCGTTGAATCACTTGAGCGTGTCGGCACGCCCATCAAGCAGTGTGACTGGTTTTATACCGGTGGTGCATCATGCTTTCTGAACGCTTACAGTGGTGGCACTCCCAATTTTTAGTGTTCGCCGTCCAAATGTGGCTGTGTAGAGCACCCGCCGCTGAGTCAGACCACTGGCACTTTTTTCCTCCAACACCATTCGCTAACGGCGCCATGCCCGACCATTCGCTAGACGAACGTTGCAACTTTCGCTCCGACAGTCATCATCGACGCAGGGGTGAGGGCCATTTGCTTTTTCTGTCTGCTCGTCCGCGTAACTCATCTGCTCGCTCTCCTGGTCGCCCCGCCATGCGTGGTTGTTTTGGGCGACATGCTATTGAAACAATAATACGCAAAAACGCGAAAATGCAACCTCGGAAATGACGTGGTCAGCACGAGACAGGGGTGACAGCAGGTCTCGTTCTCCTCAGAGAAGCAGTTACCGTCGTGAACGGGATGGGGACGGATACGGGCGCAGAGACGGTAGGCGCTCCAGGTCGCGCAGTCCTCACTACACTTCTTCCAAGTACACTGAGAGTAGAAGAAAGGTCAGCTCACTTCTATACCTCGTTATTGTCGTTTAAACTTGGAGCCATCCCAGGAGCGATACGTGGACCGTCCTCGTGGCCGCGAGGAATCCGCAGCGCCATGTCGGAGCAGAGGTCGTAGTGTTGTACGTCTTCCGAAATGACTATGAAGACTGGACCGCTGACCGCAAAAGGCGTACGTGTGACGTGGCTGCATCGTAGACCCCAAGAGACCGTCGCAGTAGCAGTCCTTATTCGTCGGGGTCGTTTTCTTCGGCCGAGTCTCAACGCCCCACAAAACGCTATCGCCACGGCTCGAAATCCCGCTCTCGCTCGCACGAACGGCATGCTCGTCACCGTTCACGGTCGCGCTCACATAGTCGCGAGAAGGAACGGCGCAAGTCGAAACACAAGGAAAAGGATCGCGATAAGAGAAAGCGCCACAAGGATAAAGAGAAGAAGGACAAGGACGAAAAACGTAGCGTTTTGACGGGGAAAAAGGTGAGCTGTTCGCCTCGTCGACTGACTCGATCATTTGAGTTGTTAATTTTTCCAGATTAAACTTAAGGTCCACAAGGATTCCAGGGACATAGAGATGGATGCAAACAGGGAGGACCTTTTGAAATTTCTCAACTCTACATATGAGTAACCGTTTGTCGCTTTATGAGGCACAAATCACTGGTTTTGTTCTACCGTCTGCTGATCCTGCTCTCATGAGTTTTGAGAGAATTATGAACTTGGGCGAGGCCTCGCCATAATTCGTCACTGATTAATTTTCCCTCACACTCACAGATTAGACACCCTATATGCTGCTTGGACACGGGGGGCACGCAGGAGGGACCGGCAGGAGTGTTTGTTACAGCGTGTCTTGATTATGTAAGCTTTCCTTTAAGTCGGTCCACCTCATCAAGATGTATTCAGAATTCTAGATTCCTAGGCACCTCTTTTCGGTGCCGTACAGGTGACCAAATTCTGGACACTCTATTTGGCGGTTTCCCCTGATACCGAGTTCTACAGGATTACCACATCTATTTGTGGGTACAGTCAACCATCTCATAATGCATAACATCGGGGAGCCCCTCTGGCCATGCACTATGATGTGATATGCGTTATCATGTTAGTATTTTGGTGGTAGTTGCTACTTCGTCCCAGTATCTTCTCATGCACTATGAGGTATTATGCATAACTATGTTATGCATTATGAGATGGTCGACTGTATATCTCCTACGTCACTCGGCCCACTCAAGGGATGGAGAAGTTTGAACTGTGGAACGACACGAGGTCCTTGGCGGTTCGCCAGTGCTGGCGTTTCCTCCGTGCTGTCACGTTACCCAGGCGGATGCTGAAAGATATAATTGATCGCGGACGGCGCCGTTTTGCCCTCCTAGGGACACCGATTACTGGGAAAGGTGGCTTATATAGGCGTCAGAGGGGTCTGTTGCACGGAAGTCAGAACTTGGTGAGAGTCATCGATGGCATCTCGTGCCTTGCGGTCAAAGATGCGCCACTGCATGAAAGGTAATGTACTACTACGACCAAGGTGTCCAGCTCCCCACGGAACAAATCTAGCGCACTTGGCCCGTGCGGGAGCTTCTCTGATGGAACGAACGTGCGATGTCGAGTCCCCTTCAAGTCGACGATTCCAATATCCCGTACTTCGAGTGCGTGCTCTGATGTTCTTTCGTTGTCTAGCCCCATAACTGCTTAAGTGAGCAATTTATTTAGACCCTAGTAGGCAAACCCGCTAAATATCTGCCAACTTTGGGCCCCCTTATCAACACGACTTGAACTCGAACCGATTCTGAAGAACGAAATATGTTCGTGAGCGTTTGTACAAGATCAATCGGGGGTTTCCCATACACTGTGAACCTCAGCTCGACGGTGCGTTGGTAAATCAGGTGAGACCAGATAGGCCTCGTACTCTTCCTTTCGAAGTATGGAAGGCGGAGCCTAGCCTTTTTACGTACCTTCTGATTATCAGCATCTCAGTCATCGGGCGTTTATCGATAACGCCAAGGCTTCGAAACTTAGCGATCAGTGACTTGCCTGCCGCGTCATCGGCCTCGTGTCCAAGAGAGTGTAGTCTGGGACAAGTCTCGCCGGTCATCGGATGGGTGTGCGACTTGTGCGACTTGTGCGGCTTTCCGTCCTATGACGGTGTCAGGAACGACTCGAAGACGTTCAAGTTCCGAGAGGACTTACTACCATTGGTCCTGGCTAGGGCCGCGGGTGTCGGTCAGGATAGCTATTAAAAACACGCCTCAGGTGTCAGTAGTTTTTCCGCCCGTGCAGCCAGTCGACACCTGACCACTTGATCGGATTCATCATGGACGGCGACTTGGAAACTCCCACAAGCTCAAACGAGCGGTGACGAACGAAGTACTCTTGAGAGGAGTGTAGATCAAACCAATAATGGACTCGAACACATGGCCTCTTCACCGCCAAGACTCAGCAGTTCGTCGGTCGTGTTCCCTTGACTTGAGATAGTCTCAAAGCTAGATCCCAGGTTTTTCG
The DNA here is from genome assembly GCA_038089155.1 of Nevesoporus exiguus. Classification (NCBI taxonomy): domain Eukaryota; kingdom Fungi; phylum Basidiomycota; class Agaricomycetes; order Boletales; family Boletaceae; genus Nevesoporus; species Nevesoporus exiguus. The sequence goes on from JBBPKI010001844.1 coordinate 9,667, forward strand.
GACCGGGCACGTGAGAACTGTTGGAGAGCCGGAACAGTGCGAAGACGTTCGACCATTGAACTTTCGCCACTATACCCAATAAGATGCGAGTCTAGGAATGCACTAATGAATTCCATGATAGCCAGAGCCTCGGAGCTTGCTTGAGTCTCTCCTCTCTGCACACTGGTGACTGATTATCATCTCAATTCCGCACGGATTGCTGATTTACATCCTCACCTGTGGTATGAGTACCGAACAAGCAGGGAGGCACCAAACTTGCTGTCACTGACCGTTTCACACCTTAGCGCAGATGGGTCGGTCATCTTATGCTTTTGGCGTGTCATGGGACCTCGGCTTCCATCGCCAAGAAGCCTTGGTAAAGTCACCCGTGAGTGCATGATCCCAGGCCTTCCATACCGATCCGTAACCGAAGTATGTTTGCAAGTAACCTTGCTTTCAGCTTCTGCTTCCCTCGTAGCCCGAAATTGCATACTCCGCGCCTCGTGTTGCGCTTCTGGTGGAAATTGGAATTTTCCTTTGAGTGCAGTCGGCGAAGCCGTAAATAAGAGTCTCTGAACGCGACGACGCCCTTCGACTAGCTCTGTCGCTGCCATTTTCAGTTCACGAGCTGACATGTCCAAGACTGCGCCTTACGGAACATGGGACTCCCCCATCAACGGCGACACCGTCGTCGGTAAAGATGTCCGTTCGATGTTTGTCCTTATCGTTGCTTGAACTCACGATCGCAACAGAATATCGTGTTCGACGACGTACTGGTGGACCCGATCACGCGTACCATATACCATCTAGAGGAAAGTCCTTCGGATGGCCGTTGCATCATCATACAAA
>JBBPKI010001845.1:0-10493 GCA_038089155.1 Nevesoporus exiguus
GGTCCCATCGCGTCGATATCACCATCGCTGACCCGTCCAACACACTGACCCATCTCCATCATGTGCAAGTTATCTCGCTCCATCAAAGTCGGCGTCCTCGGCGCCACTGGGACTGTCGGCCAGCGTTTCATCACCCTCCTCGCAAACCACCCATGGTTCGTCATCCACGCTCTCGGCGCCTCCGCCAGATCGGCTGGAAAACCATACTCGAAAGCCGCAAACTGGAAACAGTCTACCCCAATTCCTTCCGTCGTGAGAGATATGGTCGTACACGAGTGCAAACCAGAGCACTTCAGAGACTGTGCAATCGTCTTTTCTGGCCTCGATGCCGACGTAGCCGGAGACATAGGCAAGTGCTATTCCATTCTCATCCCTGCCTCCACCTTTGCTAACACTCCTCTTCACTTCTCGACAGAGAGTGCCTTTAGGGCAGCCGATCTCCCCGTCTTTTCAAACGCCAAAAGCTATCGCCGCGATCCCCACGTCCCACTCATCGTCCCCCTCGTCAATACATTCCATCTAGCGATGATTCCACAACAACGAGCCCTCCACGATCCGCCACTCAAAAAAGGCTTCATCCTCACCAACGCCAACTGCTCCACGACCGGTCTCGTCATACCCCTCCGCGCACTTGAAAAATCATTTGGCTCGATCGAATCTTGCATCGTCACTACCATGCAGGCCATCTCGGGCGCCGGATACCCCGGCGTGTCCGGCCTTGACATCGTCGACAACATTGTCCCCTTCATCAGCGGCGAAGAAGAAAAAATGGAGTGGGAAACGCTCAAGATCCTGGGAAACCTCGTCGACGGGGACGACGGCCTAAAGGCGTTTGACATGCGCGCCCATCAGCCGCTGCGCGTGTCCGCATCGTGTAATCGGGTGCCCGTTATCGACGGACATATGATGACGGTGTCGGTTCGCTTCGCACGGCGGCCACCGCCTAGCCCACAGCAAGTGCGTGAGGCGCTCGTGGCGTATACCCCGGATGCACCCGCCTGCCCCTCTGCGCCCGTTCATGCCATATTCGTGCATGAGGAATCAGACCGTCCTCAGCCCCGCTTAGATCGGTATTACCAGGATGGTGCTGGGGTCTCTGTTGGCCGGGTACGGCAGTGCACCGTGCTAGACGTCAAGTTTATCGTGCTGGCTAATAATGTCTCCATCGGAGCCGCAACAAGTAGCATCATCAACGCGGAGGCAGCAGTTCTGAAGGGGATTATCCATTGAATACGTCGGTACGCGATTGGTGTAGGCGCGCGTAGTGCAAGATTTAGGAACAGGGAAGACATTGATTTAAAGTAATCACGCGGAATATATGGTGGCAATGTGCCAGTCTGGAATACGATACCGTTCACCAGCTGCCGTTCGCGATGATGTCTATGATGAAGTTCTGTGGCGCAAAAAATCGGCACAACACTTTTCTAGCTTGCCACACCCTATGTAATTTAATACTACTCTGGCATGAGCTATACGGGCGAGAGGAAAGCACATGATATTCGAATGACTTGGGTACAGACTCGTAGCGTTGCCGCGGTCCCGGCTCTCGAGTTGCGGCCGAGTCGGTGGCTGTTTACGTGCAGCCGGGCCACCGGCTGCCAGCTCTATATTACCGACCCGAGCCGGTCCACTTGACTTGGAGCCGGCTGCAGTCAATCAGTCGAGTTACATACAAGTGGTACAACTAACTTCTCTTTCTTCGTGGTTTGATATTTATGAGTACCACTCATATTTCCTACCTCCTGCCAGTGCTTAGTGTAGTGGTCGAAGGGGTCATGCAGAATGTCCAGCAATCCACACACTGGCTTCCTCAAGTCCAGACTACGGAGTCGTCAGTCACTACTTGAGGTCAATTGAAGGCTGCAGTTCATCCATCCAATGTCATGTCAAAAATGCCGTGCGATTAGTGTAGGTAGACATGCGTGCTACAGTATCAACTAGCTGAGGCAGATCAGGTCAAATGCATGCGAGAATCAGAGCAAATATCGATCAAAAGCAATGGTATGGTACTGGTGCAAAATCTATTACGACGGATACCGTTTCACTGGGCCGTTCGTGAGGCGTGTTCGCGCATCCGAACAAATGTGTCGATAAGACTCATCATGTTGCCGATGCCCTTTTCTTCTGGCAACCAATCACCGTTGTTAACACAAAGAATCTTCATCCGCTCGTGGTAAAGGAGGTCCGGAAGCAGTTTCGGCGTGATCAGGAAATATTGACAACTGTCAGGCTTGCAGGTCACCTCGACCATCGAGTTGTGCACCGCGCGTTCTGCACGCTGGTCCATTCCCTAATGGAACAACTAATGTGAGGATGTTTTCTGTTGGCCGAGGAACAAACCCACCTGGTTGATCTCATCCACCAAGGAGAACGGCGTTCGCGCTTCTTCCGTTAGACTCATCAGATAAAGGATCGTCGTCAGAGAACGTTCCTGAAATAGACGGTGTCTATATGCTGGTCGAGACCGAAGCTAAATCCAACTTACTCCTCCAGACTGCCTCTGCCCAGTCAGAAGCTGCAACTTCTCCTTATCACGGAATTTGACGAGAATGTCAATGGCCCACTTGTCGTAATCTTCATGGGGGGTAACCTTGATCTCGCCAGCACATCCAATCCCTGATCATCCTGTAAGACGTGGATCATCACCTAAGCAACCCGGCTTACGGTCAAAGGCAGAAGAAAACTTCTTTCCAATACTCTCCACGAGCCTTTCGAGAGCAGGTTGCCAGTTATCCTATTGAGCTAGTGGACACCTTTTCGGTCAGCGATATGAGGATACACGTACTCTGGCAGATTTGATTTCGTGCTCCAACCGCTGGCCAGCACTCTCTCTTCCATTCAGTGTCTTTGTCAACTTGGCGATCTGAACAATACTTAGCATATGTATGAGAACTACGAAAGAGGCTGAACGTACCTCTGCCTGCCTTCTTTCGTACTGCTCGATCACACCTGGATTCGTCTGCATGATCATTTCTAGGTTGGCTTGTTGAACCTCAAGATCGGCCTGCAGTTCTTCTACTGTTCGGTCGTGAACAGAACCGTCCTTGACAGGGCTGCGTCAGTATCTCATGCCTACTTTCCGGATCAGCCCACCATTTCCATTTTCGCGAACTGATCCTGAAATTCCTGATCCATGTCACGCACAAGCGTGACACTCGTGTCTCGCCTTTCCTTGGCCTCGGCCTTCAAATCGGTGTAAATTTGGTGAGCTGTGTCCTTTCGGTGAGATATGTCCGCGGAGACAGCTGAAATAATGGCTTCACCTTCCTCGAACTCGGCGAGTGCTCGCTGGTACCCCGCGTCCTTTTCCTGACACAGGGCATCAAGTGCGCTCTTATTGGCCCCGACTTGTAGAAACTCAAGCCCACTGCGAGTGGCGGCTACTTGGTCGGCGACGGCGGCGCTGATGAGTTGCTAAATTGTCGAAAGCAGGTCAGTACTTGTGACCAGCCTGAGCATAGAAAACTAACAGTGTACTCGAGTGAAACCTTTACGCGTTTCTTTGATAACTTGAGTAACTCTTCCCTGAGACGAGTCCGCTCCTCGTCAGCTGAGGGAGTACTCTCCAGCTCCTTCAGCTTATTCTTGCTGGTCACTACAGGTAGACACAACGCTCCGCGTGAAGTACCACTAAATATGTGTTTAATTTTGACGTACTAATCTTCGCGCTTAGAGTTGCCAGATGCTTCTGCGTGTCAATTACTGTTTTCTTCCGATCTTCAAGGGCTTTCTTCAGATGAATTTAGCAGAGCAATACCACCGGTAAAGGAAGAACACCTCACAAACTTCTTCTTGTACTGAGTTTCCTCAGCTCGGATAGCTCGCTCCTCGTCTGCAAGGATATCTGCTTCTTCATTAATACCATCAAGGGCTTGTCTCGCGTCATGGATCGTTTGATCCAGTTGCTTTTTGATCTCGGGATCAACTGCAGTACTGTAAGCTAATGTTGCATAACAGCAATGTTAGAAGCGGCTCACCAGCACTACTAACAAGATTGCGAGCAGGCCGAACTTCACGTGTCGTGTTCTGTGCGACACGTTTTCCATATCGTGACCGTTGAACGATGTTGATGACATTCCCAGCGATGAATGTAGTAGAACTACCTTCCCCGCGAGGTCCAATGCGCGACACAGCATTCATAGCCATGGCTACGTCGACCTTTGAACCGTCAAGGGCAATGGCCTACAAAGGGCACATGAGTCAGATGCAAAAAAGTGAAAAAGACAACGCACGGTGCGATGCAGATTTACTTCCCGGCTCAAATACCACAGCAGGCCATCGGGGCAATTGATTTTGTCGATCGCGTATGTGTCGAAACCCAGATTCTTAAGCTGCTCGAGTCATTAGAAGTGCCCTCCAACCTCAGTATCCGGAACAAACCTCTACTTCGTCCATTGGTGGGCCGACAACATCAACCTTCGGACGGAACCAAGTGTTAATTTTAGTATCCTTTCTTAATCCTGCTTCGTTCGAGTCGTTCAGACAACGATTCAGCAATTCGTAATCCTCCTCGCATTGTGCGACAAGGGTCTGGAAACAGAAGGCAAGTATTAGCAATCACTGCGGATGAATGCTCCGATGGTTATTCACCTTCAGCTGATTGACATTGAAGCAAGCCTCCACGGCATTCGTGAACCTCTTGTCAGGTATGTTACAGCAGATCATGGGTGGTTCGAACACCTCCATCTTGAACCTACTCTGATTGTTCCGAAGCCATGCTACAGCGTCGGCATGGTCCCGATCCCATGTCCGGAGGTTCTCGAGTTTCCGATGCCGCTCGTCATCCAGCTTTTGTAGTCTGACGACATAAATTATGCAGAGAGCGTCAAGGTGAGTACAGATCCCTTACTGGCTCATAGCATCCTCAATCTTGTCTTTCTCGGCGGCCGATGCATCGACGTTAGCTCTCTGACGGTCCTGGAGTTCTTCCATCCGGAACTTCGTATGGTTGTGATCCATGTTCAACTGACGCTAGTTGGCGGCCAGCGTAAGCGTCGTCAATTGTAAAGATTACGACGTACAATCCCGTTATTTATCGCCTCCAGATCTTCGACCTCTGGAGGATTGTCGATCTCATTCTGCATCTTCCTGATCTGGCTCTCAAGGTCCTTGATTTTCTTCGCCCGATCCTTCTCTGCACGCTTCAGCCCATCAAACCTATTAGTGACTTCCTCAGCCTCATTTTCCTGCAAGAACTAAGAGCGCGTTGCCCAAAATGCACAAATGAAACGAACAAGCCTGTCGCTTTCTTGCCATCTTGCCTTCATCTGCTGGAACTTCGCCCTGGATGCATTCTTCTTCTTTTCTCGAGCTTTCTCAAACTCCTTATACTGCGCAACGAGCTGTCTATGAAGGCGTTACACATCCAATTCACCATCCATGGGCGAAGACTCACTCGCGTTTCGCGTGCACAGGAGCGTTCCTGTCTCGGAGCTCTGCAACGCGACCATGGAGAGCACGTTGGCGTTCCTTGGCCTGTAGATACCGTTCCTTTACCTCATGGTATTCGTTGACAGGGATCAAGACTCTCAATATGGAGATCTGACCAAAGTTAACACGGAAGTTGACCGCGAGGAAGACGAACATGCCTGTTTCTCAAATTTCAAGCGCTCTTGATACCTTGCAACGTCCCGCTCAAGTTGAGCATTCCGCTCCTCCATTACTCTCAGCGATTCTTGTTCTTCTTTTATCCGCTGCAACGAGTCTGTCAACAAACTCAATGAGGTTTTGTAATGACAGGTACACGCTACCTCTTGTATAGCTTTGAGCTCCTTCCCAGAAGTAATGAGGGTGTCGTGCCACTTTGTTAAATTGGAGTTGCCGGCGGCTCGCTGAGTCTCCCGAAGTAACTGCTGAGGAGTCATCTGTGCGAATTCGGACACTTTGTCTTGAGGGAGAAACGAACTAAACAGCACACAGATCCATTCAGCGTACGAAACGATATTAATTCAGTTCCGGTCACCAGAGGTTGCCAACTTGGACGTTTAACCTCGCCATGCGGTTGGATATTTCCTTACCAGTAGTCTGCTGGCCGTTGAGAGTAAACGTCGATGACCTGGTCTTCGCACTAAGGTTGCGTCGAATGACGAGGTTCCGCTGGCCTCTGGCCCCCTTCAGCTCGATTTCGATATGGCCTGTTTCCTTATCATTCTTTACAAAAGAACTGATCTCGCTAGAGCGGCCCAAGATCTAGTAGCCGTCAATACATAATCCTGGACATTTGAGATAGACTGACGCTAGGTGGCCAATTCAAGCCGAGGCAGATTGCACATGCGATGCTACTCTTTCCAGTACCATTTGGACCGAGTATCATGTTAAGATATGGTCCTGGGCAAAACTCTACCCAGTCATAGGTGACGAAATTTTGCAACTGAATGCGGACTATGGAGCCAGGAATGAATCTATGTAGATGTCCTAATAGCGAACCATTTGATGACGGTGCATGGGGGGAGCTTACCCATCGTCACCTCTTGGGAGCGTTTGAACGCGTTGTCGTTGTACCTCGTTCGGGCTCGAAGGCACAGATGCGCCAACCGAGTTGACCCTAGCGCGCTTGCGCCCCCTGGGTGTTCCTTGACCTCCTCCGTCGCCACCTTCGTCAAGTTCGTCATCTCTAGCGTCCGAATCTACCCCGTTCTCTTCTATACCGTTGGGTTGTGAGGGTACCTGTACCTCGTCCTCTTCTTCGTCAGATTCGATATGTCGTGCTTTCCCCTTTTTGGCGCTTTCTTGTTTTGCCTTTACTTCTTTTCCCCGAGCGTTCAGCCCGATGTTCTCCTTGAGAGAGCCATCGCCATCATCTGCGATGGTTGCGCGCGTGCGACGCGTCATTGCAGTTGTGTCGACGTGAGGCAGAGCGGGACGCGTCTAAGATAATATTGGAGCCCGTGACGCTTTAGGGCGGGCCATTTCGAGACTGGGTCCCTTACTACCGTCTACATAACAGCATACTCCCGTCATCGATGAACTTTAGACGGACCGGAACGGCTGGTAAGCTAAGTTGGTACACCTGCCTGGTTCCCAAGCTGAAATTCCATTGTCTGAGGATGTAACAACCCCCATCAACAATGAGCGTTCGGAGAAAGAGCACTACGCACGATCTCGCCACCCTTCGTTTACATCCAGACGGGTCTCGCGTCCAACAGTCCTCTGTGAACTCCAGACATCGCACGGCGGGCTCCACCCTTATAGATTCAAGAGGAAACTGGATCGCCAAAGATGCTGGTGGTAAGACGTCAGTCAAGACACGGAGAAGCCTCGACGCCATACACGCGAACGATGCAGAAGGCGAGTTTATCGACCTCCCCGGCGACGAGGATCAACGCCAGCGAAGCAAGGGTAAGCAGCGAGCTCGCGATGGCCAAATTTCAGAGGAGGATGTGCTTCAAGAGCCCGAGTCGGGACAATCGAATACAAGAACTAGGCAACGTCTCTCCTTCCTGCGCGATCTCAGTTTCCTAGACCCTCCTCCTGTCTCTGTCTCATCTCTCGAGCCAGACTGCTTAGACGCCACCCCTGCACGGGAACAAGCTGTTTCTTTCCCGGATCCCTCCCCCGTAAGCTCACCACCTCGACATAGTTCCTACCTGACATCACTCGAGGATCTATTGAAATCCATCCACCATTTTGCCAGCTGCTACTATCGCGAAAGAGGGCAGCTGTCTGATAGTAGTAGAGATTATCGCGGAATGAAAAGGGCGAAGCGAGAGCAATCGCAAGAAAATATCCATGCACTCGCTGCCAACACCCTCAAATACCATAACATCGATTCAGAAAGTGAAGACCTTGAAGTGGAGGACGAGACCGCTGAAGAGGACGAAGATGAGAGCGAGGCTGTGGATACCGAGGGCAGCGGGAAGGAAGGGTCGAAAACCAGGGGCGACACTTACAGGAAGGACATGTACAAAGCTTTCGATGGCTCTGCCCTCATGGCCATAGGTCTGTCGACCGACTCTGATTCTGAAGCTGGCTTAGCATACTGCAGGAATCGTACTGCAGGAATACGTGGCACACACCCTTTCCTCAGGACCCCGTGCTTCGGAGGAACCCCACCGCTCGAAACGGAGAAGAACTGGGTAGGAGTATCGTGGTCAACATTTTATTGATGTGCTCTCATATAATGATAGAATGCACGTGTGTATTAAAGCAGAGCACAAAAGGTACATAACAAAGGGAATGATGGCTACTACTTCGGTGACGGTGAGCGTACTTCGGATGCGGCTTTGTTTTTGCGGTCGAGTTTCAAGATGTACTCGTCCGTCAAAGTACCGTCCTCCCATCGCTTTAGGACGTTATTCCCATAAATGCCAGGATTCGGCCCACCGAACACCTTGAGTCGTGCCATGCGTCGATCCCGTAGTTTGTTCTTGGGTAACATGCCCGAAACAGCATGATATATAATCTAGACGGGGAAAACACCCAATTCCATAAGTCAGAAAAGCGAGGGGAGTGAACCGAACCTCGTTTGGCTTCCTCTCCATCATAGTCTTATACGGCGTTTCTTTGAGACCACCCGGGTACATGGTGTGTTTTCGGTAGACGAGTTGTTCGTCCTTCCTCCCTGAAACCTTGATGTTCCGCGCGTTGGTCACCACGACATAGTCACCACAGTCCACTGGACGGGGACGATGAAACGACATTCAAAGCACGAACGCGACGACGCTCACCGCCTTTGTCATAGATAGGCTTGTGCTTGCCCATAAGCACGAGCGCGATCTTCCCCGCAAGTTTTCCTAGCACTTTGTCCGACGCATTGACGTGGTGCCATACCCGAGCATAAGCAAGCGCAGTCTGTCAATTTTCCAAGTGAGCCCGACGGTCAAGAGACAGACGGAAGATACGCATACATTACCGACGGCTTGCGACATTGTCGAAGTTCTCTAAGTACGCCAGCGGCGGCGCGCAATAGACATACACGTGACCCAAACTCTACATTGCTTACGTCATCGCACGAATCAAGGCCCCCTGGCCGCGTACACTGCATCGCCAAGTTGGCAACTGTCATGATTATGTCTAACGTACACCTTACACGACACGTCTGGAAGGTCTATCTATAGCGGAGGAAACCGAACAGTTTTTACTACTTTCATCTGACTGAACAAATCATGATCCTCTGCAATGTTATACACGGGCGTGGCATCGTGGTACATATCTCAGCTTCAACATACAGCAGACGATCAAGGACAATAATAGTAAACGTTTCAGCTAGCACCTAACCCAGCTTTGATCAAGGCTGCTCCCTAGAACTCAGCACTCAGTGGTGTCATGACGAGGACAGGGGAGATGCTTGCTCGCCTTTTCTCCGATAGCATAGGCAGTATCGAGCAAGTGCGTAGCAAGATGAAGCGGTGCGATGGACATGTCCACTACACGTACGTTTTGCGTTCCGCTATCGCATTCGTTGTACTCGACGTCGAATGAAGCACACGACTATAAGACTCACTAGATGCGCAAGTCCTGATCAACGACACCTCCCAATGATTGTGGCGCCATCGATGCGGTCCCTGGATTCTCATTAACGATGCGGAAAATGATATCACAGGCTACTCTGACGCACCGATCGGATGTTGAGCAGAAGTGAGGTTCTCGCGTACAAATTCCTTGAATTGAGCCTCGGTTTGGATCTCTGGTCCAGGCGTACTCGGTGCGACGATGATGTCTTTGAGCGGTGCTGTCTCAGAGAGCTTGCGGACGAACTTTGCAGCTTTCGTTAAGATCTTCGTGTCTTTGATTCACATGATAAAGCCTGTGATTAGCATTTGGGAAATAAAAAGTGAAGAGCACCCACCGTATGCGTTGTTCAGATAGTTTGGGTTGATATTCGGAGGAGCCAAAGGATCGGAAGACGAGATGTGCTATTGGGGTAAGTTTACGTTCAAAGCTCATACATTCTGGAAGGGAGAAGGGGATGTACCACTGAACCACGTGCGACAGGATGCTTGTGCCAAAGTACTTGATTGTTAGCATTGGTAGGATATAACGAGACAACATACCTTCTTACCGGTAAGATTGCCACCAAAGTAATGTACGATGTGTTTGGTTTGGGATCTAAAATAAAAGCCTTCGGGACCATGATAAGCTCCATGTTCCCTACTCCATCGTCGTCAAGGAACCGCCTCTGAATTGTTAGCTGTTTCTTGTGAAACTCGTTGGGTGCCTTAAGAATTTCTTCGTCCAGTTCCGCCTTCAATTCGTCCACCTCTTGGTCAGTCAAGAAGTTCTTAAGCTTGATGAAACCGTACGCAGAAGGTGTCGTGACATAGGCACCGGTCTTATGGTCGCGGCTGGCGAACGACACCAATGAGCGAGAAGTGCAGCTGGTAAATAGACAAACTAACTATTCCTGTTCCTGCTGTGCCTTGTACGTAGGATCATTCCGCAGCTTGTCTGACGCCATTTAGTAAGCGACCTGATGATTAACCTCGACTGAAGCTCACCAAGAGTGAACACGCCTTCCTTGACAACGAAATCGGAGATCACCAATGGATGCTCCT
>JBBPKI010001846.1:0-10491 GCA_038089155.1 Nevesoporus exiguus
CGGCCGGTTTCTGCGCAACCCGGTCATGTAGGGGATCAATCCCGACCGGAAACGCACTGGGAAGTCATCCAGTCTACCGGGATAGCGTCGGGACGACCGGGATAACATCGGATGAGATGAGATGTCGTCGGATGCCCTATAAATTAGAAATACAGACGTAGGGAACCAAGGTTCTCTACATCGCACTGTACAGACACAGCCCAACAATGACTTGACGCAATACATCAACTCCCTCACAGCCAGAGGGAAGACTTCCCAACAGATCCTCCAGGAACTGAAGCAGAGCTTCGAACCTGTCCAGGAGTCCATCGCCTCTATTACAGAAGTAACTGAGGATTTTTGAAAAGGAGAGATGAGTCGACACTACCTCTCCATAATATCGCCCATGTAACCCTATCATCTGAATCTGAGAAATCTATTTGCATTTGAATCAAACTCTCTCATGGGACGAAAACTGTCGACACCACTGCACTCATTGACTGCGGCGCCACTGGAACTTTCATTGACCACCGACTAGCCAAAAGACTTGACCTCCCTTTCAATCCCCTTTCTGAATCTATCCAAGCACTAAACATAGACGGAACTTCCAATCAGGCAGGAACAATCCGCTTCTTCTCCAATGCCACCGTTACTTTCCCTGAACGCACAGAAACCCTCCGCTTCATGATTATCAGCCTTGGAAGACCCCAGATCATTCTAGGAATGAACTGGCTTGCTGATCGAAACCCTACCATCGATTGGAAGAGCAGAACTCTTTCCTTCCCAACGGAACCCCTCCCCATGAACGAAGACACCTCTGAATGGTATCTCCTCCGATGGTTAGGACTAGATGATAACAGGAATATCGAGCTAGGACTGAGAGAAAGGAATGCTTGGCTAAATGCTGAAACTATATGCAAGACCACTATTGCCACTAAAATCGCCCAGAAAGACATTAAAAAAGAAGTCTCTCTCCCTGAGCCATATACTGACTTCTCAGACGTCTTCGAAGAAAAGAACCACGATGTCCTCCCTCCTCACTGCCCTTATGACCACATCATCGAGCTCAAAGATTTCTTCGTCCATAAACGAGCCAAAGCCTATGCCCTAAATCCAGCCGAGATGGAAGCCTGCAGAGCCTTCGTCGAAGAACATCTTCGCACTGGACGAATTGTTGAGTCCAAATCCCCCCAAGCTTCTCCCCTTTTCTTTGTTCCAAAAAAAGATGGATCGCTTCGCCCTTGTCAGGATTACAGGTACTTAAATGAGCATACTGTCAAGAACACCTACCCACTTCCTCTCGTCTCCGACCTCATCAATCAAATGAAGCACTCAAAGTACTTCTCCAAGTTCGACATTCGTTGGGGATACAACAACATCCGCATCCACAAGGAAGATCAGTGGAAAGCTGCGTTTATCACTCCGCTTGGGCTATATGAACCCACTGTTATGTTCTTTGGGCAATGTAACTCACCACCCACTTTTCAAGCATTCATGAATTGGGTTTTTCGTGACATAACCCCAGAAGGATGGTTAGAGATCTTCATGGATGATCTTGGAGTGCATTCCTCTACTCTCCCTGATCACATTGATCGTACTTGCAGAGTTTTAGCTCGTCTCCAAGAGCATGGGCTGACGCTCAAACTCTTGAAGTGCACCTTCGACGCCCCAGAGATTGAGTACTTAGGTATCATCATCGGAAACGGACAAGTACGCATGGACCCTGTCAAACTCTCTACCATCGCCAAGTGGCAACCCCCATCCACGGTCAAAGCTGTTCGCTCATTCCTCAGATTTTGCAATTTCTACTGCAAATTTATACCCAACTTCGCTGACATAGCTGCCCCACTAAACCTCCTTACCAAGAATACCCAGCCTTGGATCTGGCATAATGACCAGCAAACCGCTTTCCTTCGCCTCAAAGAGATCTTCTCCTCAGCTTCTGTCCTCATTCTTCCTGACACCACTAAACCCTTCTTTCTCATGACAGACGCATCTCTCATCGCTGTTGGTGCGATCCTTATGCAAAAGGATGCTAATGGAGACTCCCATCCATGCGCCTATTATTCTCACACCCTTAATGATGCTGAACGCAACTACGACATCTACGATCGAGAACTCCTTGCAGTCATTGACGCCTTGGAAGAATGGCGACAGTACCTCTTGAGAACTGAGCATGCTGTCACTATCTTCACTGACCACAAGAACCTTTCCTTCATGAAAGCACCACAGAAGCTTTCGCGTCGCCAGGCTCGATGGAGTCTCTTTCTCCAGGAATATCATCTTCTCTGGACTGTGCTCCCTGGCACTGCCATGACCCCTGCAGATGCACTTTCCCGCTGTCACGATGTCGACACTTCGTCCGATAACATCCATCCCATCCTTGCCGACCCCGAAATCATTTCTGCCTTAGACCTGGCACTCGTTTCCAAGATTGCCAGTTCTTCCGCCTCTGATCCACTTGTCTTAGAAGCCCTGCATGCCATGGAGAAATCCCTTCCCCTTTTCCCTCATTCTTCACTTGCGGACTGGCATTATGATGCTCCTCACCTCTACTACAAAGGCCATCTTTTTATTCCCCCTGATGCATGCCACGAACTGATCTCTTCCCTTCACTCCTCTCCTAGTGGGGGCCATGAAGGCCTTTTTCGCACTTATGCTCGCCTCTCCCGTGACTACTGGTGGCCCAGCATGTGCTCATTTATCTCTCGCTTTATTTCGGGATGCGCAGTATGCCAAGCCTCCAAGCCGAATACCCACCCCACTGTACCACCTCTTTCACCTCTCTCTACCTCTGCTGTGCGTCCCTTTCAGCAGATATCTATGGATCTCATCACAGATCTCCCTCCCTCTAACACCTTTAACTCCATCTTGGTCATGGTCGACCATGGCCTTATGAAGGGGGTGATCCTCCTCCCTTGCAACAAAAACGTCTCCGCTGCTGGTTGTAGCATCACTCTTTTTCCAGCATATCTTCCCTAGATTTGGACTTCACAACTCCTGCATCTCTGATAGAGGACCTCAGTTTGCCTCCTCCTTTGCTAAGGAGCTAGCTAGACTCCTCCAATACGATATAAAACTCTCCTCCACATATCACCCACAGACTGATGGCCAAACCAAGAGAGCCAATCAGGAGCTCGAAGTTTATCTTCGGATCTTTTGCCAAGGACGCCCTGGTACCTGGAGTACCTTACTGCTGACTGTGGAATTCTCTCACAACTCCGCAGCACATTCATCCACCCACCAATCGCCATACTACCTCATGATGGGGTATGAACCTAGAGCTTATCCTCCATTAGGAAAGTCTTTTGTTCCCTCTATAGAAGAACATCTCGCTACCCTCGCTGAAGCATGGAAAGAAGCACTAGCTGCTCATTCCACCGCTCAACGTCTCATGAAGGAGAGACTTACTACCAAGTTCATACCATGGAAGGTTGGAGACAAGGTCTGGCTTGAAGCCACGAACCTTAAACTCAGGTACCCATCAAAGAAGCTTGCTCCAAAAAGGGAAGGACCCTTTGAGATTACCAAGGTACTTTCCCCTGTGGCGTATCAACTGAAGCTACCTCCCACCTGGCGCATTCATAACGTTTTCCACGCTTCCCTCTTATCCTCCTATCGGACCACGCCGGAGCATGGCCCAAACTTCATCCCTGCGCCACCGGATCTTATTGATGGCGAAGAAGAATATGAAATTGAGGCAATACTCTCTCACCGAGGTTCTACTCATCGCCGCCAGTACCTAATCAAGTGGAAAGGATATCTCTCATCGGAGAACACATGGGAACCCGAACAAAATCTTCGTCACGCTCCCGTTCTCCTCAGACAATATAAGAGTTCCCTTTCCTCTTGAGCTATAATGTTCACCCCTCATCAGATCCTCATCGCAGCCATAATCTTCTCCACTATCTGCCTTACTACCATTATCACTATACTCGTCATTATTCTTACTACATCATCCCTTTCACTCCTGCCACATCATGTCTGAAACCCACTCCACCGTATCATCGCCTACTAGCCTTACTGAAACAGCTCTTCCCCCTGTCGAAGAAGTACCTCTTGAACGCCCTGCTCTATCTCTCGCCCCTGGAGGACTGGAGACTCCGCCTTCTAGACCAGCTATCCCTGACTGGGCCTTACAACGATTATTCATGGAAAATCTCCCACGATTCCAGCGTCTTGCCACCTACACGCACGTTCTTGATCATCCCCCTCTTCTTCAAATCGCTGAAAATTCCCCTGCATTTACTGTAGAACTCATGGAACAAACCCTTTTCTATCACCATACGTCTTCCTTTCGAATCTTCGCTTCTCACCCTTGCATGCCATATAGAGAGGACTTCTCTGCTGCCAGGGAAACCCTTCTTGACCAACTTCGCCTTCGTGCCCTGGATATGATGGATCACCATCATTTTAATGAGATCATTACTTCATTTCCGCTCTCCACCCTTAGGGAGTTTGCCGAGATTATTTTTGACTTCCTTTCAGACTCCGAATTATTGGACTATTTAGAAAGTGACCTAGTTTTAGGTCGCCCAGCCACTTTACCCCACTCCCCATCCCCACCAGTCACTCCTGCCACCCCATCGCCTGTCTCTCAGGCAATTGTGCTTCCCATCTGCATAGTGCCTCCTCCACGCACTCCATCGCCCATCGCTCAGTTACCACCATTGGCTACCGCCCTTTACATCTCTGCCACCCCTCAAGATCTCCCAACCAATGCCTCCATCATCTCTTCCCCGACCCAAGTCATCCCTCTCGACCCCACCTTGGAGGAGAGGCTTTCTCAAGCAGACTTGTCGACTATGTGATGCTATCAATGTGGACAACTCAGACACCTCCGCATCTTCTGCCGCCATTACCAATGTCCCCACTGCCATTCCTTCGCCCCAGGGCATCCTATCTCTAGATGCCTCACCCATCATTGCGCCACTTGCAATAACTGGGGACACGTGGTGGAATGCTGCCCCAGACTCTGCTGCCCCCTTTGTGGAAGCATTGAACACGCCATCGGAGGTTGCCCCTTTACTGATTCGGATGTATCTGAGCTCTGACTGGGTCAGGTCTGTGCGCATCCCACTCAGTCTTTACTCTGCTTTGGGGAAGCAGGCATATGAACAGGGTAGTGTTATGTACGATTTTATCCTTAATACCACATCTTTTCCTTTTCACCGTTTGTGTTCCTTTCCGCTATCCTTTTCCTCATGAGAAATACGTTCACTTCATGATTATCTTTGAGTCTCCATCTTCCTATTTGCTTTATGTCTTGTAACCCTTTCCTCTTCGGACCATTATCTCCTAACAGCGTTCTCTCGCACGCTGTCGTGATCCTCATAGCCATCCACAGTAGTTCCATCACCTTCTATTTCTTTCTATGCCTACCCTAACCCTTGGTCCATGCGCATCTCCTTGGACTATAAGTAGCTAGCTACTTCACCTGTAAAACCCAAGCTAAACCTGCACAATTCCACCTCCTTGATTCTGGACTTGTCCTTGCCTGAACTGTCACCTCAACAGTTCTCCTTTGCCTCATTGCTTGTTGTGAGACGTTGTGCCTCCTCGCAAAGAGTTCTTGTACTTCGCTGTCCAGAAGGACATGCTCTGTAACACTGTTGGCCCTTTGGGCCTTCACCTTTGTCAACTCCAACGCCTCCGACAAACTCTGGTCCACTCCAGACCATTTGTCTCATTTTCTCTCCCTTCAGGCAATCCACCTCTGTGGCCTTCGTGTCAAACCTCTTTGGGTTTATTGACGTTTGTAGTATAGGATATCGCACACTCACCCACTAAATGATCTGTTGATTATTGGGTTTAAGAAGCTGCAACTTCATCTAATGTACTCTTACAGATAGAATGCCAAACCCCTGCACTCCAGGACTCCATCCAGAAATCTAATCCTCAGAGTTGCACCTCTGGGATTCACCCAAGGCCTCAGGCCTTCTGTGGTCATTGTCTGCAGACCTCCGACTGGCTTCATCTGGATTTCTCCCCATGTTAAGGACTGACCAACAATTTCTCCCACTTAGCTCTCTGCCATCCCTGGCAATTTCTACAGTTCATTGGTTGTCTTCGTTATTTTCATTTTTAGGTCTTCAACCTTCACAGTCTCATCCTGTGGACCTCCAACCGGCTTCGCTCCAGACATCTCTCCCTGCACTTAGGACTGACCAAGATGGTCTTTGGCCTCCACCAACTCCAGCATTATTTCTTCTTCAGGACTATTCTGTCCCATATGTTCATTTCTGCTGTTTATCTCCTGTTACTCCTTCTGCTATCTTTTCTGTCTCTGTTATCTCTGTACTCCGATTACTCCAGGGTTACCTCCAAAATACCTCCAATTAACTCCAGAATTACTCCAATAATTTCTGCTTTTGATACCTTCTTTTTCTTTTCCCTCTGTTTTTATTCTTTTTCTACCTATGTACTCTATGGTCAGCATTCTCGGGCTCCTCTCAGGCCTCAAGGGCTCGGCCTTAAAGGGGAGGCACCACCCATCACCACCTTACCCTACCACCTCCATCTATCAACTCCGGTGCACCTATCACACATCCCATGACCTCCATCCAAACCTCCAAAATCTCCAGCACTCTGGAGTTACCACTCTGGACCCCTCTCCTTGACTCCATCTTCACCTCTGGTACCTTCAAGGTACACCTCCATCTGACCACTCTGATGGTCATCCACTCTCTTGCCTGTCCTCCATTCCATTGTTAGGGCCCACAGGTTCTCTCCATCTTCCTGACCATCCAGTACCCTAGTGGTACACCTCCGATTGCCTCTGGCATCCTCTGAAGCTGTATTCTTTCAGTTCCTCTGTTTCTCTGTTCCCATTTACTTCTCCATTCACTTTTGGACTAATGGCCTCTTCCTTGCCTTTCAGTTGTTTCCGTTCTTTTGTCTTCAAGCACTCCAGTACCAAGTGTACCCATCGACGTTCACCTCCGATACCTCCAGTTCAACTCCAGACTATTCAGTTCTACATTACGATTCCATTGCTTTTGACCTCTTTCAGGTCCCTTGGATCTTGCTTTGTTTCTTCCTGGACTTTTGCCAACTCTAGCATTTTCTTTCACCCTCTGTGTAGTTGAGCATTATTCTATCACCTTCTTTCTGCTTCATCCACCTCTGGTACCCCATGTACAACTCCAGATTAACTCTGGTTAACTCCGCTTTTTTGGTGTTTAATCTTCGTCTCTATCTCTGCTCTCGGCCCCCTTCATCTGGGCCTTATCTTTCATTTCCTCTGTGTACTCTGCTTACTTCCTCTGCTCTCTGTTTCTTTTGGTGCACTCCTGTGCCTCTTCATTTTCCTCCAATTTCCTCCGATTCCTCTGGCTTAACTCCGGAGTAACTCTGGAATTTTTCTGGTTGACTTCGTTTCATTTCAACACTCTGTCTTTTGCCTTTCTAATTTGGACTTGTTCCATTTCCCTCTGTCAACTCCAGCCTCACTCTGGTTTAGCAACCCTTTTTGTACACTATGTACCTTCATTTTCCCCGTTTCCAGGACCATTCAGTACCTGGCTTACATCTCTGATTCTCCAGCCTATTTCGGGCATTTTTGACCCTTTTCTGGGGCTCTTTGACCTCTTTCATCTCTAATTCTGTTTCTGTCTCTGTACCTCCATTTCCGTTCCTCCCTGTTCTACCCTAGTATTTCCTCTGAACTCCAGTACAAACTCCATACAATTCTGGTCCTTTCCTTGGACCTTCACCCTCCATCCTTCCTGGTGCCATCTGGTGCCCTCCACTCCCTGGCCCTTTCCAGGCACCTCCGACCCCCTTCCAGGGCCTTCTCTCTCTTTTCTGTTTTCTCTGTATCTGTTTTCCTCTGTATACTCTGTTCTTACTTTCAGTTCCTGTTTTTTAGTCCCTCTATTTCATTTTCCATTTCCTCCAACTCTATTTTCTCTCTGTTTTCATCTTCTCCAGTGTCTAGCCACCCCCTGCATGTCCTCCACTGCCACTCCACATGCCCTGCCATCTCTGGCATCTGTTCCACTCTGCTTGTGTATCCTCCGTGCTCTCCGAATCCACCTCACACACCATCCGAATCCATCCTCTGTCAGGACTTGTGCCAAAGACACACCTTGACCCCTCTTGCACTGAGGCTTGGAGCCTCCTTTTCAGAGTTAGCATATTATCAGTAGCAGGACTTCAAGTCTTCCAGCTGGTCCAGACAATTCTTTGTCACTCCGAACTGTGTGCAGCACTCTTTCTCAGACTTGGCCCAGTAAGCACATCCATCATCACCTCCATCGGTGCATCCTTTCCAAAGAAGCTTGACCACTTCCCCAGATTGGCTCTGCACTGAATCCCCACTTACTCTAGGCCTCAAGGGCTCGGCCTTAAAGGGGAGGCACTATCATATCCATGACATCCCATCCATCTCCACCTCCTCCAGCCTCATCTCTGGCCATCTCTGGCCACCTCCACCACCCTCAGTCCACCTCCACTTCCTCCATGCTTGGAGCTCCGCTCCTCTGCTCCGGACCAAGGCTGTGCTCACCCAGGGACTCAGCTATACTTTGGACCTGGATATCATTTCGTCCATTCCATTTGTACTTCCCTTTGCTTCCCTCATCCCTTCTTGGTCCCTTATGAACCCTTGATATTATATCACTCATTCCCTGACATCCTTGATGTCCCTGTTTATCTTTTAGTATAAAACCTATGTACCTCTGTCATGTAACCTTAGCACAAATATTGACTTAATTCCCACTCTCCTAATTCTCGTTGCAATCCCCTTCTCCTCCTATCGGAACTCCACTCCTCCGAAATACAAGGACACAGACCTGTTCAAGGGCACAACACATAAGTCCTGCACCAATGTCCTTTCCATGCAACTCCACTCCAACACCTCCGCTCCAGACTTCGGTCCAACTCCAAGACAAACTTTGTCAACCACCCATTAGCACCTCCAGACCTCCAATCAGACTTGAGTCCACAGAGTCCGGGATGATTTAACAGTCACCACAAAGAGTGCAAAAGCATAGCACTATTACAATTCATAGACCTGAGTCATAAAGTCAAGGGGACAAGGCCCTTAACTACCCTTTAGGGGTCACTAGAGACATCTTAAGGAGTGGACAAGCAAGTCTTTAAGAGAAGGCTTTTGTTACAATTTTGTTTCTTCATGGTCACCTCCTACTTATTTTCTTCCTTCGCATTTGGGAGGGACCGATCACACAGGAGGTGTATGTTCCATACCTTGTCATTCTGTATTCAGATGACATCCGCCTGATCCCGTTAGCATAGCTTCTGACTTCGCCCCCATCTATCTTTGATGGCCATTACACTGCTTGTTTCATCCCCATCTCTAATTGATTGTTTCACCCTCATCTTTTGATGCGTTACCTTTACCACCATCTTTGATAGATGGTTACCATCCTTGGCTGTGGACATAGCCGCTTGTAGCTAGACACTATTTAAACTGCCATGTAAAGTAGTGTTAGCCTCAGCCAATTCTTAACATCTTTTGTGGTTAACTATTGCTAAGCTCTTTGTTCTCGCCTACCCTTCTCTTAGGAAGTATTGCGAACCTTTGCATGCCTCACCAAGAGGAGAGTTGCCAAGTACTTTGTCTAAGTACTTTCTTTGACCTAGCAAAGGTCCATCCTCCAATCGATAGCTAACCCCAAGTGGGTCGCCCTGCTAGTCGAGCACCACACTATGAGACAGTGCGGATCGTCAGCCAACTCGAAGAGTCGCCCCGCTGACCTAGGCACTCCTATACTTGTCAAGGACGTTGCACCTCTTCATGAGTGCCTCCCTTGGATAAGTCGGCCGATAGCCCAGAGATAGGAGTCAGTCATTGGAAATAGATAACCATGACCATTACAGCTTTAGGAGGCCTTAGACTCAGTCAAGAGGTTTATGGGGAAACCAACAAGGAGACTTCACTTGAAGTCCTTGGGGCATATTCTATTGGACTACTTATAGTGTCTAGCTATGTACTTAGGGCAGGCTTAGGTGTGCATGGACCACCTTAGGGCCAGTATCATACCTAGCTATGACATCATGCCCTTGGGCCTACTGTGACATCACTAAGATCTAGCCTCTGTGGACTTGGCTTTTAGACTATCGTAATGTTAAATAAACTAGCTAAGTGCCGTGAGAGTGTATAGCCGTTAGCTAACTCACTTAGCAAGGATGCGAGCGTGTTGGATCGCCAACAAGCACCATAACAAGGCAGACAGGGGAGGTGGAGAAGTAATGTCCAGTGGACATTCCAGATATATATATGTATATTGATGTTTCTTATGATTACCAGAGTATAACAACTCTTGTACATGGCTCTTGTATAGCTAAGCAGTATCTAGCTAACAATAACTGTTGACTGCAGAGTATGGAATATACTACAACTTCAGAGCAGATAATATTGATTATCACTCCTGAGGGGGCCACTGAGGGGGCCACTGAGTAAGCCACTCATACATATGTACTGTACATAAAAACATATGCTCAGTATATTTTCAACTATGACAACCTGTTTGATTCAGTATAGATTTA
>JBBPKI010001847.1:0-10485 GCA_038089155.1 Nevesoporus exiguus
AGATCATTTTAGGAATAAACTGGCTTGCTGATCAACACCCTACCATTGACTGGAGAAATAGAACTCTTTTCTGTCCAGAAGAACCCTTCCCCATGAATGACAACACCTCTGAACGATATCTCCTCTGATGGTTAGGACTGGATGACAATCAGAATATTGAGTCAGGACTGGTAGAAAGAAATGCTTGGCTATCAGCTGAAACAATATGTAAGACCACCATCACCACAGAGATCACTCAACAAGACATCAAAAATGAAATCACCCTCCTTGAACTGTATGCTGACTTCTCTGATGTCTTTGAAGAAAAGAATCACAACATCCTCCCTCCACATTGCCCCTATGACCATGTCATTGAGCTAAAGGACTCCTTTGTTCCAAAATGAGCCAAAGCTTACGCTCTGAACCCTGCTGAGATGGAAGCCTGCAGAACTTTTGTCGAAGAACATCTTTGCACAGGGCGCATCATTGAATCTAAATCACCCCAAGTATCCCCTCTTCTCTTTGTCCCAAAGAGAGATGGATTGCTCCACTCTTGTCAGGATTATAGATACTTAAATGAACATACTGTCAAAAATGCCTACCCACTTCCCCTTGTCTCCAACCTCATTGACTGAATGAAGCACTCTAAGTACTTCTCCAAGTTCAACATTTGCTAGGGGTATAATAACATTCGCATTTGCGAAGAAGACCAATGGAAAGCTGCGTTTATCACTCCTATTGGTTGCTATGAACCCACTGTTATGTTCTTTGGACAGTGCAATTCGCCATCTACTTTCCAGGCTTTCATGAATTGGATCTTTCAAGATATCACCCCAGAAGGATGGCTCAAGATCTTTATGGATGATCTTGGAATCCACTCCTCCACTCTCCCTGACCATATTGACCAAATGTGTCATGTTCTAGCATGCCTTAGAGAGCATGGGCTTATGCTCAAACTCTCCAAATGTACCTTCAATGCCCCTGAAATTGAGTACTTAGGCATTATTGTAGGGAATGGACAGATATGCATGGACCTGGTCAAACTCTCTGCCATTGCCAAGTGGCAACCCCCTTCCACTGTCAAAGCCATCCATTCATTCCTCAGCTTTTGCAACTTCTACTGAAAGTTCATTCCCAACTTTGCTGACATCGCTGCCCCACTTAACCTCCTCACCAAGAACACTCAGCCTTGGATTTGGCAAGATGCCCAACAAGCTGCGTTCCTCCATCTTAAAGACATCTTCTCCTCAGCCCCTGTTCTTGCCCTTCTGGACATGTCTAAACCCTTCTTTCTCATGACTGATGCTTCTTTCATCACTGTTGGGGCTATCCTCATGCAGAAGGATGTCAATGGAGATTTCCACCCATGTGTCTACTACTCTCACACACTTAATGATGCAGAGCACAACTATGATATCTATAACAGGGAACTTCTTGCTGTCATTGATGCTTTGGAAGAATGGCACCAGTACCTTTTAGGCACTGAACATCTGGTCACCATTTTTACAGACCATAAAAATCTCTCCTTCATGAAAGCCCCACAAATGCTCTCATGTCGTCAAGCTTGCTGGAGCCTTTTCCTCCAAGAGTATCACCTTCTCTGGACCATTCTTCCTGGCACTGCAATGACATCTGCCGATGCTCTTTCCCACTGTCATGATATTGATACGTCCTCTGATAATATCCATCCTATTCTCTCTGCCCCCAAAATCATCTCTGCACTTGACCTTGCCTTAACCTCCAAAATCGCCCACTCCTCTGCTAAAGACCCACTTGTCCTTGAAGCATTGCATGCTATGGAGAAGTCCCTCCCTCTCTTCCCTGACTCTTCCCTTGCTGACTGGCATTATGATGCCCCACATCTTTACTACAAGGGTCACCTCTTTATTCCCCCCAATGCCCACCATGACCTTCTCTCCTCTCTTCACTCCTCACCTGCTGGGGGACATGAGGGTCTCTTCCACACATATGCTCACCTCTCTATGGATTATTGGTGGCCCAGCATGTGCTCATTTATCTCTTGCTTCATCACTGGTTGTTATGGAGCACATCCTTCTGGACAGCAAACGACAAAGGTTTTATGTGAGGAGGCACTCACAAAGAGGCACAATGTCTCACAAAGAATAGAGAGGCAAAAAGGGAACAGTTGAGGCGACTGTTCAGACAGGAGCAAGTCCAGAATAGAGGAGGTGGAATTGCACAGGTCTAGCTTGAAGTTTACAAGTGAAGTAGCTAACTACTCATAGTCCAAAGGGATGTGCACGGACCAAGATAAGGGTAGGCATGGAAATGGATGGAAGATGAGAGAAGAGAGAGAAATAGGAAAGGACTACTGTGGATGGCTGTATGGATCACGACAGTGTGTGAGAGAATGCTATTAGGAGGTAATCGTCCAAAGAAGAAGGAACTACAGAGTATAGAGTGAATAGGAGAATGAAGACTCGAAGATAATCATGAAGTAAATGTACTTCCCATGAGGGAATGGATATTGAAAGGGAATGCAAATGGTAAGAAGGAAAAGATGCGGTATGAGGGATAAAATCATAACACTAGTTGTGCTATCTGCCAAGCCTCCAAACCGAACACCCATCCCACTGTCCCACCACTTTCACCACTTTCCACCTCCACTGTGTGCCCTTTCCAACAGATCTCCATGGATCTCATTACGGACTTCCCTCTTTCCAATGCATTCAACTCAATACTGGTCATTGTTATGGAGCATGTCCTTCTGGACTGCAAAGGACAAGAGCTCTTTGTGAGGAGGCACTCATGAAGAGGCACAACATCTCACAACGAGCAAAGAGGCAAGAGGGAACAGTTGAGGTGACTGTTCAGGCAGGGACAAGTCCAGACTAGAGGAGGTGGAATTGCACAGGTCTAGCTTGGGGTTTACAAGCAGGTAGCTAGCTACTTTATAGTCCTATAAGATGCACACGGACCAGGATAAGGGTAGGCATAGAAAGAGAGAGAAGATAACAGAAGGAAGGCAAAATAGGAAAGAAGTACAATGACTGGGTGAGTGGGTCACAACAGCGTGTGAGAGAACACTATTAGGAGGGATTGTCCAAAGGAGATGATTACATAAGAACTGAGACAGTGAAGGAGTAATCAAACTCGTCGAGAAAAAATGTTACAAGAAATCGTAAGTACCTTGCGTGCGGATGCAGATACATAAATGAAATGCATTCAGAGATGAGAAGGAGACCAGGATGAAGCGAAAATATTGTAACAGTACCCCCTTTGTAGCTTCACAGTGCCGCTGTGTTCCTAAGCTCCAGAGGAATCCTCACTGTTGAATACCAGCTGGTCGTCATGAAAGTCCTCAGAAGTACAGGGGCAGTTTGGGATGGTGTGTCCGACAGCTCCACAAAGGGCACAACGGAGGAACAGGCACACTTCAGCCACATGGCCCCAGCGATTGCACGCAGTGCAATGGGAGGTGAGGCAGTGGGAGGCTGGATGTCCAGGGGCATAGAGGGAACAGTGGGGACACCTATACTGCAGACAACTCCATATCTTCTGCAGGTGTAGCATCTGTGGCCAGAGAGATCCATTGCGGCAAGACAGGCTTGGACATCAGGGGGAATTTGGAGGACTTGAGTGGGGGAAGAGAGTATGGTGACACTAGTGGGGAGGTCTCTGACATGGACATTTGAGGTTAAAGAAAGACCTGGTGGGGGAGTGATGGAAGGTACAGAAAGATGGACCGGCAATGGATTTTCTGGAGTAGTAGGGTGAGTAAAAGGCAGGGATTCCTGGGAGGCGTGCAAGATGTCGGTATCTAAATAGTTGTCAAGATCTGTCTTGGTTAGGGAGAAGAGAATCGCTTGTGGGAAATTTCCCAGGGCACCAGGGGGGAAGGTGGAGATTATCTGTCCAAATTGGTGGTGATCCATCAGATCTAAGGCATGGAGACGGAGCTGATCAAGCATGGCAGCTTGTGTGGCGGTGAAGTTGGAATTCGGAGATAAAAGTCTTGGTGAATAACTAAATGACCAAAGAGAACAAGTTTGGTGGAAGAATAAAATAGCCTCCATGAGAGGAAGTGAATGTCTAAAAAGGGGAATACTTTCGGCAATAGTTAAGAGCTGGGGATGGTCTAGAACATGGGCATAGATGGCAAGTCTTTGGAAGCAAGGTAAGGTCGAAGGATAAAGGTTCTCTAAAACCCAGTCAGAGATCTCCCTTCGATGCAAATGCAGAGGGGAGATGGAAACCTGTGGGGTTTGTACTGTGGCAGACAGGGATCTAGGGCGATGGGGTGGCAAAGAGGCAGTAAGCGAAGTTGGAGATGTAACAGAAGTCATGCCTCAAGCGTGATGGGGTGCGTTTGATGGTGATATAGAAGCGAGGATGACAATGAGTATGGTGATGATAGCGGCAAGGGATATGACTGCAAAGACTGTAGCGATGATGAGGATCTGGTGAGGGGTGAGCATTGTCGCTCAGGAGGAGAGGGAACTCTTATATTCTCTAAGGAGAATGGGAGTGTGATGGAGGTTTCACTCAGGTTCCCACATGTTCTCCAAAGTGGGGTATCCTTTCCACTTGATCAGGTACTGGCAGTGATGAGCAGAACCCCAGTGAGAGAGTATGGCCTCAATTTCATATTCTTCTTCACCCTCCACAAGGTCTGGTGGCATAGGGATAAAGTTTGGGCCATGCTCTGGTGTAGTCCAATAGGAGGATAAGAGAGAGGTGTGGAAAACATCATGGATGCGCCATGTGGGGAGTAATTTCAGTTGATACACCACAGGGAAGAGTACTTTAATGATCTCAAAGGGTCCTTTCCTTTTAGGGGCAAGTTTTTGTGATGGGTATCTGAGTTTAAGGTTCGTGGCTTCAAGCCAGACCTTATCTCCAACCTTCCATGGTGTGAACTTGGTGGTAAGTCTCTCCTTCATGAGATGTTGAGTGGTGGAATGAGCAGCCAGTGCTTCTTTCTGTGCCTCAGCAAGGGTGGTAAGACATTCTTCTACAGAAGGAACGAAAGACTTTCCTAATGGAGGATAAGCTCTAGGTTCATACATCATCATGAGGTAGTACGGCGATTGGTGGGTGGATGAATGTGCTGCAGAGTTGTGGGAGAATTCTGCAGTCGGAAGTAAGGTACTCCAGGTACCAGGGTGTCCTTGGCAAAAGATCCAAAGATAGACTTCAAGCTCCTGGTTGGCTCTCTCAGTTTGGCCATCAGTCTGTGGGTGGTAAGCAGAGGAGAGTTTTATGTCATACTGAAGGAGTCTGGCTAGCTCTTTGGTGAAAGAGGAGGTGAACTGAGATCCTCTATCAGAGATACAGGAGTCATGCAGACTGAATCTAGGGAAGATATGCTGGAAAGAGAGTGATGCCACTCTGGCAGCGGAGATGTTTTTGGTGCAAGGAAGGAGGATTACCCCCTTTGTAAGGCCATGGTCAACCACGACCAGGATAGAGTTGAATGTATTGGAAAGTGGGAGGTTAGTAATCAGATCCAGAGAGATCTGTTGGAAGGGGTGCACAGCAGAGGTGAAAAGAGGTGAAAGGGGTGGGACAGTGGGATGGGTATTCAGTTTGGAGGCTTGGCAGATAGCGCATCCAGCAATGAAGCAGGAGATGAATGAGCACATACCAGGCCACCAATAATCCCTGGAGAGGCGAGCATAAGTGCGAAAGAGGCCCTCATGGCCCCTGCTGGGAGAGGAATGAAGGGATGAAATAAGTTCTTGGCATGCATCAGGGGGAATGAAGAGGCGACCCTTGTAGTAAAGGTGCGGGGCATTGTAGTGCCAATCAGCAAGGGAAGAGCGAGGAAAGAGGGGGAGAGACTTTTCCATAGCATGTACAGCCTAAGGACAAGTGGGTCAGTGGCAGAGGAACTGGCAATTCTGGAGGTGAGTGCGAGGTCTAATGCAGAGATGATTTCAGGAGCAGTGAGAATGGGGTGAATATTGTCAGAGGATGTATCAACATCATGACAGCGGGACAATGCATCAGCAGGAGTCATGGCTGTTCCAGGAAGAATGGTCCAGAGGAGATGGTACTCCTGAAGGAAAAGGCTCCAATGGGCTTGGCAATGGGAGAGCTTCTGGGGGGCTTTCATAAAGGAGAGGTTTTTATGATCTGTAAAGATAGTGACTGGATGTTCAGTCCCAAGGAGATACTGCCACCATTCCTCCAAGGCATCTATAACAGCAAGGAGTTCTCTGTCATAAATGTCATAGTTTTGTTCTGCATCATTGAGAGTGCAAGAGTAGTAGGCACACGGATGGGAATCACCATTAGTATCTTTCTGCATTAGGATAGCTCCGACTGCAATAAGGGAGGCATTGGTCATGAGGAAGAATGGTTTAGATGTGTCCAGGAGAATGAGAACAGGGGCAGAGGAAAAGATGTTCTTTAGTTGGAGGAATGCAGCTTCCTGGGCATCTTGCCAAATCCAAGGCTGGACACTCTTGGTGAGAAGATTTAATGGGGCGGCGATGTCAGTGAAGTTAGGAATGAATTTGCGATAAAAGTTACAAAAACCAAGGAAGGAACGGACAGCTTTGACAGTGGAAGGAGGTTGCCACTTGGTGATGGCAGAGAGCTTGACAGGGTCCATGCGTACTTGTCCATTTCCTACAATAATCCCTAAGTACTCAATCTCCGGAGCATCAAAGGTGCATTTGGAGAGTTTGAGTGTTAGCCCATGCTCTCAAAGACGTGCTAGAACATGACAAGTGCGATTAATGTGATCAGGAAGGGTAGAGGAATGAACTCTGAGATCGTCCATGAAGATCTTG
This sequence comes from Nevesoporus exiguus, assembly GCA_038089155.1. Lineage (NCBI taxonomy): Eukaryota > Fungi > Basidiomycota > Agaricomycetes > Boletales > Boletaceae > Nevesoporus > Nevesoporus exiguus. Next base: position 6,741 of record JBBPKI010001847.1, read on the forward strand.
AGCCATCCTTCAGGGGTGATGTCTTGGAAGACCCAGTTCATGAAGGCTTGGAAAGTGGGTGGTGAGTTACACTGTCTGAAGAACATAACAGTAGGTTCAGAAAGACCAAGAGGAGTGATGAACGCAGCTTTCCACTGGTCTTCTTCACAAATGCGGATGTTGTTATATCCCCAGTGGATGTCAAACTTAGAAAAGTATCTTGAGTTCTTCATCCAATCAATGAGGTCAGAGACAAGGGGGAGTGGATAGGCATTCTTGATAGTATGTTTATTCAAGTACCTGTAATCCTGACAAGGTCGAAGTGATCCATCTTTCTTTGGGACAAAGAAGAGAGGGGATGCTTGAGGGGATTTGGACTCGACAATGTGTCCAGTGCGGAGGTGTTCTTCAACGAAAGCTTTACAAGTTTCCATTTCAGCAGGGTTCAGGGCATAAGCTTTGGCTCGCTTAGGAATGAAGGAGTCTTTAAGCTTGATGACATGGTCATAAGGGTGATGAGGAGGGAGGATGTTGTGGTTCTTCTCTTCAAAGACATCAGAGAAGTCAGCATACAGTTCAGGGAGGGTAACTTCTTTCTTGACATCTTTTTGAGTGATCTCTGTGGCAATAGTGGTCTTGCATATGGTTTTGGCAGTCAGCCAAGCATTCCTCTCTACCAGTCCTAACTCAATATTTCTATTATCATCCAGTCCTACCCATCAGAGGAGATATCATTCAGAGGTGTCGTCATTCATGGGGAGAGGTTTTGCTGGGAAGGAGAGAGTTCTGCTCTTCCAGTCAATGGTAGGGTTGCGGTCAGCAAGCCAGTTCATCCCTAGAATGATTTGGGGTCTTCCAAGGCTGATAATCATGAAGCAGAGGATTTCTGTTTGTTCTGGAAAGATGACAGTGGCATTGGAGTAGAAGTGGATTGTTCCAGCTTGATTGGGAGTCCCATCTACATTCAGGGCTTGGATAGATTCAGCGAGGGGGTGAAAAGGAAGACCAAGTCTTTTGGCTAGTCTATGGTCAATGAAAGTTCCAGTAGCACTGCAATCAATGAGTGCAGTGGTGTCAACAGTTTTTGTCCCATGAGAGAGTTTAATGCGAATGTGAATGGACTTTTCAGATTCGGATGAAAGGGTTACATGGGCAATTCTATGGAGAGGTAGTGTCGACTCATCTCTCCTTCTTAAAAATCCTCAGCAACTTCAGTAATAGAGGTGATGGACTCCTGGACAGGCTTGAAGCTCTGCTTCAGTTCCTGGAGGATCTGTTGAGTAGTCTTCCCTCCAGTGGTGAGGGAGTTGATGTATTGTGTTAAGTCATTGTTGGGCTGTGTCTGCACAGCACGAATCCTATTGGGGTTGCAAGGGGGGCGAGGCAGAGCAGAGGTTGACTGATTGGAATGGTTCCTAGTGGAACAGCCACTCTGCTTGCAGATGAAGCACAGCATGTTATCCAGGCATCGCTTTCATTTGTCAGGGGACAGATTTAGGGCATTGATGTCCATAGTGTTGGGGTCTCTGGTAGGGGTGTGAGGGGCAAATGATCTTTGGAAAGTGCAAGTAGGAGTTGTCCTGGCAGTAGTGGGAACTCTCACAGCCATTCGAATCCTATTGGCTTCGAACTGTTCAACTTTTGAGTACCAGTCTGAGATCTTCTTTGGCATGGTTTCCAGTCCCGCCATTCTAGAGTGATGATACTGATGAAGGCCTTGTTCAAATAGGCTGATAAGAGTGAGGTCATTGGTGAGGGCAGTGGTGGTGGATAAGATGCAAAATTCAGATATGTATTTGTGCAAGTCAGAGACAGCATTTTGTTGCAAAGCGACAAGCCTCTTCATGGCATCTGCAGAGGAATCTACAAGCTTGAAGGCGACCTGGAAGGCAGCCTTGAAATCTTTGTATGTTCCAAAGGAAGGGGGAGACTTGTTCATAGCCTCTTGGTGGATAACAGTAGCCCAGGCAAGGGCAGAGTCCTTCTTTATGTATGAAAGTGTGAAAGCGATTTGTCTGTTGCTGGTGGTGTAAATTTCTCTATTGATAAGGAGGTAGGTGTCGACTGAGAGGATCCAAGACTCGGCTGAGGAGGCATCTCCATCATAATCGGCAGGGACACTGATCTTGATCTCAGTGGGTTTAGAAGACATTTCTTCATCAGAGTCTTCATTATCAGATGGGTCTGGAAAAGGGGGGTGACGAGGTGGTTGTGAATGGATGGGTTGGACAGGGATGACAGGCATTGGGGGAGTGTATGCTGAAAGTGGTAGAGTGGCAGAGGTGTTATGCTCAGGTCGATGCACTATTTGAGGGACAGGTGTAGCCCAGGGGTCAGAAGAGCTACCAGGTCTGATGGCAGGCTCTGGTTCTTTAACTTCAATGGGTTCAGGCTCAGAGGATTCTCCTCTAGTGATGGATCTGTGGATAGCTTGTTCTAATAAAGCATTGCAACAACGTGGTACTTCAGGGGGATGGTTTGGGTTAGGCGACCCAGAGATCCTTCTTGGTGACAACATATTGACAATGGGTTCCCTACTCCACTGGCAGGAGGGGAATGGGAAAAGCTAGACCTTTTGTTACAGAGCATGTCCTTCTGGACTGCAAACGACAAGAGCTCTTTGCAAGGAGGCACTCACAAAGAGGCACAACATCTCACAACAAGCAAAGAGGCAAGAGGGAACAGTTGAGGCAACTGTTCAGGCAGGGACAAGTCCAGACTAGAGGAGGTGGAATTGCGCAGGTCTAGCTTGGGGTTTACAAGCAGGTAGCTAGCTACTTTATAGTCCTATAGGATGTGCATGGACCAGGATAAGGGTAGGCATAGAAAGAGAGAGAAGATAACAGAAGGATGTTGGCAACCTAGACCTATTAAGGCTTCGGTCACTACTAATCAGGCTTGCTTAAGAGTCAAGAGGAAGTTCTAGGGGAATCAACCAGGACTTGACTGAAGTCCGGTCATTGATTACATTGAGTTTATATATGTACAGAGGTATTTAGGGCAGGTCAGAGATAGCTGACTAACTACTACGTCATTAATGATGTCATGGGTCTAGAATATCGGAGATTAAACGAGCGTGTTAGATAAGAGCCTAGAGCAAGTGTGAATGAAGTGAAAGTGTTTGACCTAGACTTGGTCAGGTGACATGTCCCACGGTCACGTGATAGTGGTCATGTGACTTGATAAGATAAGATAAGTGGAGAAATCGTAACATTACCCCCCTCCTATGAATCGCATTCCAGGTGATTGAAGGGAACCTGGGAGGGTTCTGTAATATTTGTAAAGGAAGAAAACAGGGAATCGAAGTCCGTTTGGACCATTCGGAGCTTCCGGGGTGCTGCCGGGTTGGAAAGGTAAAAGTCCTTTATCGCTTCTTTGGCGTTGGAAAGGTGACTCTGCGGTTCCCACGTGCAGTCTTCCTCGTCATATCCTTTCCAGTGTACTAGGAATTCTAGAGATCGTCCTTTAAGCCTTGAATTGACTATATAGTCGACTTCGAACTCTGGGATTCCTTCTTGTGTGCCCACGACAGGTCCCGGGGCTACTACGGGTTGGTTTTCAAGGCGTTCCTTGTAGGGTTTAACTCTTGAAATGTTGACGGTAGGGTGAATTCGCAGGGAGGAAGGGAGTTTCAAGGTAACGGCATTAGGGCCTGCGAATGAAAGGATTTCGTAGGGGCCAATCCATCGCTCTGTGAGCTTCTTTGAGGCCCGATTGAGTTTAATGTTCTCGGTCGACAACCAGACTTTGTTTCCAACTGTCAAAT
>JBBPKI010001848.1:0-10483 GCA_038089155.1 Nevesoporus exiguus
CAGTCTACTGGGTTAGCTGTTGTCTCTGGTAACATCTCCCAAACCTCAGCCTCTTCCAGGTCTGCATATCGCAATGCAGCCTTAATTTTTCCTGCTTCATCAAGACCTGCCACTGTTCCTAAGAACTTGATATCTTCTAAATAACGGGGGAGGAGGGATGGAGTCTTCCCATCAAAGCGGGGTGCGTTCTGGGTTCCACGAAGGGGCATTTGCATGAGGTTCTGGTTTGCCATTGGAGGAGATGGGTTTAGCAAAGGGTGGTTCAGAGTCGAGGATCCCATGTCTGGTTCTCCTTCTGAGGATGAGAGCTGCGATTCGTTGAGTAGGAATGAAAGTCCACCCGAGTCTGACGAATCCGACGGTACAGAATATTTTTGTGGTCTAGGACTTGAATGGATCGGGTGAATGCTTCCCCGGGATGACGAGACCGGTGTTAGTGTTGATAGGGATGAGCTTGTCGATGAACAGAGTCTGGTTGAGATACGTGGTGATGAGTGTGTAAAGGCTCCTGGTAGGCGGAATGCGTCAAACGACGGTTGCTCAAGGTTATCACGGAAGATATTTCCTGATATGGAAGTGGAGTCGGCTCGATGATAAGGGAGGCTGTGACTCGGAAGTGATATCGACCTATCAGGTGACAGATAACAGAATGTTCCAGGTATCCTTGGCTCGACAAGGTCAGATAAGATATTTAAACTGTCAGGGTTAGTTTCTGGAGCGTTGGATACCCAAGGTAATGACCCTGCTTGTTCTGTAATGTCAGCTTCTAGTGGATAGAAAAACTTTGAGTCTTTGGTAATGTCAATATTACGAAAATGGCCAAGTAGTTCTTGGAGTTCTTGGCATTGGGGAGTCAGCCTGAGGGTCCTCCTTGTCGACTCAACAGAATCCCTCACAGTGGGCTCCAGTTGTAAAGATCCATTCTACCTTGGGTGTGTAAGGTAGATCAGTAGAATGAGTAGTGGGTGCGATTAGTTCGACCCAATAAGGATTCTGGAGTAGCGGACGAGTGGGAGGAGAATGCCCAGGGCTTACTAACTCTCTAGGAAATGATTTATTGCGATCCCGGATCGTCCTGGAGCATGCAGGCAGCGATTCGAGTTACCCGGCTTGAAAACGGCATAGAAACGTGTGGAAGCGTGAGCAGAATGCGGTGTACTTTAACCCGGGCGCGGTTTCTCGGTCGTGAAGATGAGTGATGGAAGCTAAGTACCATTTTAGGCATAGATACATGCATATACTATCACTGGGAACTCCCAGCTACTAAGGTATTAAGTAACATACCGATATAAGTCAAACCGGGTAAGTAAGAGAACATCTGGCCGGTAAACCGGGATATGACGGGTAAGTAGTTGAATACCGGGATGAAAGAGATGCAAGGGAAATAAGAAATAGTGACAAATAGACTTACCAACAGGAGGACATGGACATAGAGGACGCGTATTGCAGACTAGAGCGACGACAAGGGCGACCGGGTACTTGTACTACTGGGATGCAATGAATGCCAGCGCAACCGGTATACCGGCCAGTCAACCGGGATGTGATTGGGATGAGATGGATGCACCAGGATACCAACCGGTCAACCGGGAGACAACCGGGATGCGACAAACAGATGGAATATGGTACCGGGTATAGTGCTGATGACTTGGTACTTGGGGTATAGATGTGCGAATGTGCTGTGATGGCTATACACATGCAGGGAATATCAGTTCCCTACATCCGATGGGGGCTTGAATACTGACTGTCCCCAGTCAGCGACCCGGATTACCTAAGCTTCCCATTTGACGCATGTTTGACTCTGCTCGCGCTATTCTCTCCTCATTCTCTTCATGGCTAACAAACTCGCTGCCCTATTCAACAATGCTATCACCGCTCCCATAGTCGTCGACCCGAAGACTCAAGCTCAGGACCTGTACAACCGGTGCCTCGAACGTATCCATGCGGTTATCAAGGCGATCCCGGATGATAAGGAGGAGCTCATAGAAGAGCAGGAGGCATGGGCAACGGAGTGGTCGATGGCCTTGGTACGTTGATTGTACAATGCTCTTTTTGCGCTGCTAACTTCTACAGGACGAACTGGTGTCTGCGCAACAAGCCACGAAAGACCTTGGACTCACTCCTGAGCTATCAGTAGCGGACCTATCAGCGTTGTCCGAGGCCGACACGATGTATGAGGCGTGGATGAAGCGTTCCATGGATCCCGATACAAATGTGGGTGCGCGGCAGGACAATATACCGGCTGTCGACGTTGGACCTCAATCCCGGGACTCCTCTGCTGGCAGCATAGCCAATGTTCCCCTGACCACTCAAACTACCCAGACCTCTCTGTCCGTCGCTGAGTTCACCGCCAGTCGCGTGGTCGAGGTTGTGATGTGGCCGTCTAGGAAGACAGCAAAGATGCGTTTTCTCTCTGAATTGAAAAATGATGCAGCAAGCCCGACCCATCGCTGAGGCCGGTGACGGAAGCGAAGAGGATCCAGAGGAACCGGGCGTCTTCTGGCACATTACCCTGTGTAGCGCGTGTGCTAAGGCCATCCTTCCTTGCTGTGGTCGGCCTGGGCGAGTCTGCAAGACTTGTGAATGCCGTAAAGAAAGGTGCGACAAGGCTACCAGTCGGGTCATCAAGGTCACTCCAAAGGCTGCCAAGGTTGCTCCGGTGACGAAAGGTGCCGTTTCTTCCTCCCCACCCTTCCACACTTGTTTTTATGCTTTTTCCTGTTCATCAGCTCATCCCCGCCGTCAGCGTTCACTGGTTCCCGTCATATCTGACTCTGATGTCGAGATGCTTTCTCCTAAGGCAAAAGGCAAAACTAAGGCCGTTGTGCCAGTCGCATCTGGTTCTAAAGCCACCATCACAGATGAAGTTGAGGACCAAATCCTCCGTGTTGAGCAAGCGGCCTTCGCATTGCAGGTTGCCATCAAGACAGCCGAGGTGGAGCAGGGGAAGTTGGTGCGCGAGCTGGCTGCACTAAAGGCAATGCTGAGGAAGTAATGGTAGTGTTTTCGTATATATCTGCAATGTTTGAATGCATCCGTGTCCCGCCGTGTGTGCTCATCCTGGTTTGAGTCCGTTCACTAGTCCTGTCCTCCATCTGTCCATGTTCTAACCTGTCGGGTCTGTCGTATACAATTATTAGTAGAGGAACGCCAAATAAGATAAAGAATAGGGTGAATGAAATCGATCGTGCTCTTCTCCACTCCAACACCTTAAGCCTACTCCGGCTGGTTTGAACTTTCTACTCCAATCCGCCTCTTCCGATGATTCTCTTCTATCCCTTCTAATGTTCCCTCTGCTTGTCCTCTAGAATCAATTGGTGCAACACCGAACGCGCATTAGAAACCAATCGAAAGTCCGGTTCACAGTGTAAGTAGTGTGAGTGTAATATGAATGAATGCATTATGTATGTATCGGATGACTTTCTTCTTGTTGTATCGGCGTATTGTCCATTTGGCGTTTGCTGTTTTATTGTTTTGTAATATATATAATCATTGTTCAGAGGCGAAAGGAAACTCGGGCTGACACTGGGATGAGAGGATCATGAATGAGTCACCGGCCGAAACCCGGGGTAAAACAGATATCACCGGACTAATCCTGGGGTGGAATTCTATCGTACTGACAGTATATGTGACTGGTGATTGTAGGGGGGGTTGTGCTATTCTGAGTTGTTGAATTCCTGGTCTTCTTCTTCTCTCTGTTCATCATCTTCTCCTACTTGGTTGTCCAGTTCTTCGTCATCCTCTGTGATGAGTTTGGTGATCGGAATGTTAAGCCAGGCCCAGGCATGATACGGAATCAGCCAGTATGCCACGAATCGTAATCTGGACACCGTGCCGTCTAGCTCTGCTAATATGTAGGATCCTCTGGTCGTCCGGCAGACTACAACCATTGGACCCAGGTATCAAGGCTTCATCTTGCGGTTTAGCTCCTTTTCAACCTTAGAATTGCAGACCAAGACCAGACTTCCAGGTTGGAAATTATGATCAATCATCCGATTCTTGTATGTGGTCTCAAAGTGCTTTACCAATGCATATTGTGCTTGCAAGACTCATTCCCGGATTGAATCCAGGTCCTCCTGGTGTTTCTGCAATTGGCGGGATCGCCAGGCTATGAGCTCTGAGGTAGAGAAAGTGTCAGAATGTGGAATCAGGACCAAAAACGTTGCCTCGGATAAATTGAAAGGGAAGAGCGGTGTAAAGATTCATTCTACTTCGTTCTACCTTGAGAGTGTAAGGTAGATCAGTAGAATGAGTAGTGGGTGCGATTAGTTCGACCCAATAAGGATTCTGGAGTAGCGGACGAGTGGGAGGAGAATGCCCAGGGCTTACTAACTCTCTAGGAAATGATTTATTGCAATCCCGGATCATCCTGGAGCAGGCAGGCAGCGATTCAAGTTACCCGGCTTGAAAACGGCGTAGAAACATGCGGAAGTGTGAGCGGAATGCGTTGTACTTTAACCCGGGCGCGGTTTCTTGGTTGTGAAGATGAGTGATGGAAGCTAAGTACCATTTTAGGCATAGGTACATGCATATACTATCGCTGGGAACTCCCAGCTACTAAGGTATTAAGTAACATACTGATATAAGTTGAACAAGGTAAGTAAGAGAACATCCGGCCAGTAAACCGGGATGTGACGGGTAAGTAGTTGAATACCGGGATGAAAGAGATGCAAGGGAAATAAGAAATAGTGACAAATAGACTTACCAACAGGAGGACATGGACATAGAGGATGCATATTGCAGGCTAGAGTGACGGCAAGGACGACCGGGTACTTGTACTACTGGGATGTGACGAATGCCGGTGCGACCGGTATACTGGCCAGTCAACCGGGATGTGATTGGGATGAGATGGATGCACTGGGATACCAACTGGTCAACCAGGAGACGACTGGGATGCGACAAACAGATGGAATATGGTACCAGGTATAGTGCTGATGACTTGGTACTTGGGGTAGAGATGTGCGAATGTGCTGTGACAGCTATACACATGCAGGGAATATCAGTTCCCTACATCCGATGGGGGCTTGAATACTGACTGTCCCCAGTCAGCGACCCGAATTACCTAAGCTTTCTGTTTGACGCGTGTTTGACTCCGCTCGTGCTATTCTCTCCTCATTCTCTTCATGGCTAACAAACTCGCCGCCCTATTCAACAACGCTATCACCGCTCCCATAGTCGTCGACCCAAAGACTCAAGCTCAGGACCTGTACAACCGGTGCCTTGAATGTATCCGTGCGGTTATCAAGGCAATCCCGGATGATAAGGAGGAACTCATAGAAGAGCAGGAGGCATGGGCAACGGAGTGGTCGACGGCCTTGGTATGTTGATTGTACAATGCTCTTCTTGCGCCGCTAACTTCTACAGGACGAACTGGCATCTGTGCAACAAGCCACGAAAGACCTTGGACTCGCTCCTGAGCTATCAGTAGCGGACCTATCAGCATTGTCCGAGGCCGGCATGATGTATGAGGCGTGGATGAAGCATTCCATGGATCCCGATACAAATGTGGGTGCGCAGCAGGACAATATACCGGCCATCGACATTGGACCTCAATCCCGGGACCCCTCTGCTGGCAGCATGGCCAATGTTCCCCCGACCACTCAAACTACCTGGACCTCTCTGTCCGTCACTGAGTCCGCCGCCAGTCGCGTGGTCGAGGTTGTGATGCGGCCGTCTAGGAAGGCAGCAAATGTGCGTTTTCTCACTATCTTATCGTTCTGAATTGAAAAAAATGATGCAGCGAGCCCGACCCATCGCTGAGGCTGGTGATGGAAGCGAAGAGGATCCAGACGAACCGGGTGTCTTCTGGCACGTTACCCTGTGTAGCACGTGTGCTAAGGCCATCCTTCCTTGCTGTGGTCAGCCTGGGTGAGTCTGCAAGACTTGCGAACGCCATAAAGAAAGGTGTGACAAGGCTACCAGTCGGGTCATCAAGGTCACTCCGAAGGCTGCCAAGGTTGCTCCAGTGATGAAAGGTGCCATTTCTTCCTCCCCACCCTTCCACACTGGTTTTTATGCTTTTTCCTGTTCATCAGCTTGTCCCCACCGTCAGCGTTCACCGGTTCCTGTCATACCCGACTCTGACATCGAGATGCTTTCTCCTAAGGCAAAAGGCAAAACTAAGGCCGTTGTGCCGGTCGCATCCGGTTCTAAAGCCGCCATCACAAATGAAGTCGAGGACCAAATCCTCCACGTCGAGCAAGCGGCCTTCGCATCGCAGGTTGCCATCAAGACAGCCGAGGTGGAGCAGGGGAAGTTGGTGTGTGAGCTGGCTGCGCTAAAGGCGATGCTGAGGAAGTGATGGTAGTGTTTTCGTATATATCTGCAATGTTGAATGCATCCGTGTCCTGCCATGTGTGCTCGTCCCGGTTTGAGTCCATTCGCTAGTCCTGTCCTCCGTCCGTCCATGTCCTAACCTGTCGGGTCTGTCGTATACAATTATTAGTAGAGGAACGCCAAATAAGATAAAGAATAGGGTGAAAGAAATCGATCGCGCTCTTCTCCACTCCAACACCTTAAGCCTACTCCGGCTGGTTTGAACTTTCTACTCCAATCTGCCCCTTCCGATGATTCTCTTCTATCCCTTCTAATGTTCCCTCTGCTTGTCCTCTAGAATCAATTGGTGCGACACTGAACGCACGTTAGAAACCAATCAAAAGTCCGGTTCATGGTGTAAGTAGTGTGAGTGTAATATGAATGAATGCATTATGTACGTATCGGATGACTTTCTTCTTGTTGTATTGGCGTATTGTCCATTTGGCGTTTGCTGTTTTATTGTTTTGTAATATATATAATCATTGTTCAGAGGCGAAAGGAAACTCGGGCTGACACCGGAATGAGAGGATCATGAATGAGTCACCAGCCGAAACCCAGGGTAAAACAGATATCACCGGACTAATCCTGGGGTGGAACTCTATCGTACTGACGGTATATGTGACTGGTGATTGTAGGGGGGGATTGCGCTATTCTGAGTCGTTGAATTCCTGGTCTTCTTCTTCCCTCTGTTCATCATCTTCTCCTACTTGGTTGTCCAGTTCTTCATCATCCTCTGTGATGAGTTCAGTGATCGGAATGGTAAGCTGGGCCCGGGCATGATATGGAATCAGCCGGTATGCCGCAAATCATAATCTGGACACCGTGCCATCTAGCTCCACTAATATGTAGGATCCTCTGGTCGTCCGGTGGACTACAACCATTGGACCCAGGTATCAAGGCTTCGTCTTGCGATTTAGCTCCTTTTCGACCTTAGAATTGCGGACCAAGACCAGACTTCCGGATTGGAAATCATGATCAATCATCCAATTCTTGTATGCGGTCTCAAAGTGCTTTACCAATGCATATCACGCTTGCAAGACTTGTTCCCAGATTGAATCCAGGTCCTCCTAGCATTTCTGCAATTGGCGGGATCACCAGGCTATGAGCTCTGAGGTAGAGAAAATGTCAGAATGTGGAATTGGGACCAAAAACGTCGCCTTGGATAAATCGAAAGAGAAGAGTGGTTCAACACCATGTACCATATAATAGGGCGAGAGCCCTGTAGGTTTGGAAATGGTTACCCGTTCTGCCCAAAATACAGAATGGGCTGATTGATGCCAATGTGCTTCCCCCGGGGTACTTTTCATGATGGCCTCCCAGACATCAAAATGACATCGCTCCACGATCCCGTTAGCTTGAGAGTTGTAGGGGCTGATGTGGATATGGCGGATGTTGTACCAGGATGCGAGGAGATCTATGGCTTGTATGAAGGTGGGTCCATTGTCAGTGACTAATTCCGATACAGGACCCCATCGACAGAGGATATCCTCGAAGATGAAGGAAGCAATTCTGGTCGCTTTTTCAGCGCGCAGCATGCACCATTCTGGATACCCAGTCAGTGCACAATGAGCATGAAGAATATACCGGTATCCACCGGCTCACGGCATCAACATCATATCAATATGAATCTTGTGAAATAAGCCTCCGACCAATGGTACTATTGGCGGAATATGGATCTTCCAGGTTTGCCAGACCTGACACTCGTGGCAAGTACGAATGTACCACTTGACATCGTCTACCAACATCGGCCACCAAAAGCGGAGGAGTAGGCGGGTACGGACTGTAAAAGCGCCCTTGTGGCCAAGGCTATCATGGGCCTCTTTGATAAGCCTATAGCGTCGTTCCTCTGGAACAACTAGTTGATGTCGACCATGCGGCTCTCGCCACCAGAGGCGACTATCAAGGAAAAAGAAAAAGCGAGCCGAATGAACAAAGGAAGAATATTCTCGATTGGATAGGCCCGCCAGACACTCTTGCGTATCAAGGAAATGACGAATCTGGTTCACCCAGTCCTCTTTAGCTTTCGCTTTATCAGACTGGGGAATAACAGTGTCAATAGAAGGAACCAGGTTAACAGAATCACTTCCAGAAGTGAGGACTAGAACGGGAGAGAAAAGCGTATAATTGGTAGAGTGGTGAAGGAGAATTGAACGAGGTGTATTGGGTATCACCGGTAATTCGTTCGTATAATGCAAATGGCTTGGGATGCGGTCATTTAGCAAGACAATTGAGAACGAATACGCCACATCCAACCAATCATCAATGTCACCATCAGTACCCGGCAGGTCTTTATCTGATGGAGGCCTTCGGGACAATCCATCCGGGTCTGAATGATGATCTGCTGGGACATGGATAAGACGGAATTGGAAGAGAAGTATACCTGCGATCCATCTATTGATGGTTGCATTCGGTTGAAGATCTGGGTTGTTGATCATGCCCTTCACATACTTGGCATCCATTTCAACTGTAAGGTTAGTAACTCCAAAGATAAATACCTGGACCGCGCAAAGGGTGCGGAAGAGTCCGTATAACTCGAGCTTCGCCTGGGAATAGTGGCTCTTGACATCGGAAAGGGAAATAGACCCAAACCGGTTCGGATAGCATTTGCTGTCGTCCCCGGTCTGAGACAAAATATATCTGACAGCGATAATGGATGTATCGACCACTAGTACAATCTCCTGGCCGCTCTGATAGTCCAAACGCCTAAATGCCAGGGACTCGACAATCTTGTCCTTTAGACGTTGCATAGCTGTGCGATGTTTATCCTCCCATTCGAATGGGACCCCTTTTTGGGTGAGATGGACAAGCGGCCGGGCGATTGTGGCAAAATTACGGATGATGATATGCACCACACCACATGTGCCTAGGAAGCCACGAACCTGCGTTAGGTTTTGGCATTCTGGCCAATCACGAATTTTTTGTATCCAATCTTCGTGAGGAATCTGGCCGTCCAGCGTACACTTGTGCCCTACGATTGTTGCATCTGGAGCTGCTAGAACAAATTTCTTGGCTGATACTGTGATACCGAGAGTCCTGAATTGATATAGGATCCGGTTAATGACGATTAGGTGCTCCCAAATGAATCTACAAATCCTGTTGTTACCTGGGATTGTCTCATATGTATGAGCCATCTGGACGCTGGTACCGGGTCTCTACAGTCTTGACTGGGATGTTGTCGATGAATGGGGCCGTATGGCACGGGATCTCGTCTTGTAGGACAAAGCACATGTCAGCCTGGTAAATCTGTACTGCATTAGTATATCCCATCGGAACGGTCATTAACTGGTGCAGGCCAAGTGGTGTGTTGAACGTGGTGAGGTCCCGGGAGTCCGGATGCAATGGGCATTGGTCGTATCCTGCAAATAGATCCATCATACCATATACCACATACCCTCCGAACGACTCTGCTAAATGCTCAACAAGTGGTGGTACCGATGCGTCCCAGATGGTGACCGCATTCAGTGGCTGTAGATCATGGACAAGGCGCAGACTCTTCCCGTCTTTCTTTAGGATGCAAACCATCGGGATCTATAAGATGCAGTGGATGGTTCATAAACACCGGATGCGATCCGGTCCTTGACAATCTGTAGCGCCTGATTGTAGATAGCTGGTGGGATCAGGATATTGCAGAGTACCCATGGAGTATAGGGGACTGTTGGGATTTTGACTGGAGGAAAGTATCGTTCGTCAAAGCAGCCTCGCTCCGTCGGGACCCAGGCAAATGCCATTTCGTGAATTCGAACGATCCATCGTACTAGCTTCAGCTCTTCAGGCCAAAGCCAGTTTGCAGGGTCAAGATCCAGGGCGTTGGACCAGTCTTGAGTAAACCAGGTTCCTGGAACGAAGTCAGGAGGATGAATGGGTAGTTCTGGTAGACCGGCTAGCGGATCGTCAGGTAAGCGTCAGGTCACTTGATATTCCTCTGTTAGAGGAGTTGAAACCACCCGGACCTTCTTTGCAACCAGCTTATATACGAGTGAATGGGTATTAGGGTCGAGGAAAAGTGTATGATGAAGGGCAGCAATGGAGTCCATATTGAGCTCAGTTTGCGTAGATGAGAGGAAGGAATAAGAAGATGATGGTATAAATGCAAGAGGGTATCTTGATGAAGCTAAGACGGTGTGGTGACTAGTCCATGCGTCCATAATACGAGGCTGATGAGTCTGAAATC
>JBBPKI010001849.1:0-10482 GCA_038089155.1 Nevesoporus exiguus
GCATCCAATCTGATGCTGAGGATCATGATCCATCAGTGTAAAATCTCATGGGTACGCTGTTCCCTTAACTTCCCTGTTCTATCTAATAGTCTTATAGATGACATCCTTCAAGTATTTCCATATTACTGGGAACTCAATGCCATCTGAAATGGTATTCCTTCATTTGACAGCGAGTTGATTGCTTTGAAGCCAGGAGTCAATCATGCAAAAAGCCTGCTCTTTGTCATCCAGCCAAGATCAGATGTTAGTGTTAAGGTCCAGAGGTATTGAATGGTGGTCAATGAAGTTCATCTCAGAGTTGGACCAAAGTCCAGAGTGGAGGTGTCAGAGTGGAGGTACATAGAAAGGATGTCAGCACAGGACTTATGTGTCATGCCCTTGAACAGGTCTGTGTCCTCATATTTTGAAGGAGTGGAGTTTTGACAGGAGAAGGAGGGGATTGCGACAAGGATCAGGAGAGGTGACTAAATTGACATTCATGCTAAGGTTACACAACAGAGGTACAGAGGTTTTATACTAGAGAGTCAACAGGGACATCAAGGATGTCAGGGAATAAGTGAGATAATATCAAGGGTCCATAAGGGACCAAGAAGGGATGAAAGAAGCGAAGGGAAGTACAAACGGAATGTACAAAATATATCCAGGTCCAAGACTAGCTGAGTCCCTGTGCAAGCACACCCTTGGTCTGAAGCAGAGGAGTGGAGCTCTGAGCATGGAGGAAGTGGAGATGGCTGGAGATGAGGCCAGAGGGGGCAGAGATGGATGGGATGTCATGGATATGACAGTCAGCAATCATGCTGTATCCATAAACAAAGAGTATGATGCCATGCAGGATGACCTTGACAACACAGACAATATCATACTTGGACTCCCCGCTGCTGCTGATATGGAAGATGTCAACATTCAAGAAGGTGTCCTGGGAGCTGACAATAAGCTTGATGAAGAAGGTGGCGAGCTCACCATGAGGAACAATATACCAGTTCACAAAGTATGTCCAATTACCCTCCAACCATTTATCTATATACCAATAGTCTTCACCAGTGCTCAAAAGCCCATGAAGTGCCACAAGTACCCCCCTCCCCCACAGCATCAATACTGTTTTCTCTCAAAAAGAAGGGTAGGACTCCATCATGGGATGGGCAAAGCTTATTTGCAAGACACTCTCCCTATGGTCATCCCCCTAGTTCTGCAGCATCATCAGCAAGCATGAATACTGCCAATTGGTCTGCTACCTCCACAAAAAAGGCCTTGTTAGAATCTTTCTTTGTGGCAAAGCTGAGGAACCTGGATAGATTGAGTGAGATGCTGGCTGAGGAGGGCTCTGCCAATGTGTCTTCAAGCAAAGCACTACAATACATGCTTGCACTATGGAAGCAGGAACTTGACAATCAATATGCAACACTTGCTGCCAAGCAAACCAAAGCAGAGCTCAAGTTCAAACATGAAGAGCATCTGAAGAAGCTCAAGATCCAGCTGAACCAGGAGGAGTCATGCAAGACTTCACAGCAGATTGAGTTGATACAGATGCAGCTGGAGCTCCAGCAGGGCATGCAATCAATGCCCTTAGCTGTTCCAAATTTCTTCCCTCAGCTCAGTCCTCCCCCACTCAGTACTTTTCCTACATCTGGCCTAGGTCCTCCAAGTGTCAGTTTCTTGTCCTTCCCTGCTGGTTCATGTGCCCCACCTTTCACTGCCACTTACTTGTCTTTTAGTGCTCCCAGTCTCATGCCCCCCTCTTCCAGTTTCTCACCTTGTGCTACCATCCTTTCTTCAATCACTGGCTCTTCTTTTCCTAATCCAGGTATCTCATCTAATCCTCCTTCATTGCTATCCATTCTCAGCACAGCTGCATCCTTGTCCTCCACTGGAGCTCTGTCATCATTTTCATTCAATTCCAACTTGCCAGGTGCTGCAAACTAGCCACCATATTTCCATACCATAAAATGACTCTTTCCTGCCTTCCCTCCTTTGTAGTCCTGGATTCCATATGAGTTAGCCCCTCATGCTCCATGCTGTATCCAAAGATGGTGTATTTTTTTCAACTGCAATACATACATGTTCTTTGACTGCAATGCATATATTGTGACCTACTCCACATTTCCCTCTACAATGTACTCATGCCTCCCAAGCACAGTGAACAAGTCCTGTATTAATGTCACATGAAACTGCCATCCTGGAGTTCTGGCAGAAACCATCACCATCACTAGATCTATTTTGTGAACTGCCTCATGTGCCTCTCTGCATGCCCACCTTACTGACATTTCCTTCCCTAGAATCACCTCAAATCAGATAACCATATTGTGCAGGATGATGCAGCACTGAGCCCAGTGAGTGGCATACCTCACATCTTCTGGGAAACGGATCTGCAGATGGAGCTCTCACAGTGACTGAAACCATCCTTTGAGAGTCCCAAATGCATGTTCAACACATACAAACCTTTGGGAACATTTCTGACAGCTGTCACAAGATAGAACAAGATATGCACCTTCAACAGATACTGATTATATAACTTCTGTGGCCATGACAATGGCATGTTTTGCATGGCCTTAAAAGGCACCACACACCACAGCTTCATGGGGTATGTGCTATTAGCCCAGATCCAGTGGCCTTCTGGAATCAAACCTGGCTCCTTTTCCATTTCTGTACCTTGGAATGCATGTGCATCATGGATGCTACCAGGATGTCCCAGGCCATAATCAACAACAAGGAGGTT
This sequence comes from Nevesoporus exiguus, assembly GCA_038089155.1. Lineage (NCBI taxonomy): Eukaryota > Fungi > Basidiomycota > Agaricomycetes > Boletales > Boletaceae > Nevesoporus > Nevesoporus exiguus. The sequence goes on from JBBPKI010001849.1 coordinate 2,714, forward strand.
GTGTGGCATTACAACAAGCTACCACATGTCAGTAATATTGCTAAGCAGGTACATTCTTATTTTACCTAACAGTTTAACAAAAATTTGCCTTTCTGGTCAATGAATGTGTTGCCAAAAACCAAGGGCTTTTCAAACAAGTTGAATGTGGATCCATCTGCTGCAAAAATTCCTCTATTTCACACTGTGCATGACTTCCCCTCCACATATGCTCATGCCAGCTCTATGTCTATTGAGTCAGCTGTAGGGATAAAGACAAAATCATCATGTTGGGCAAGAATGGCTGCCATTATGTGGTTTGTGCAATTGTCTGCATAGCACAAATTCTATTAGGATTGTGAGGGGGGCAAGGCAGTGGGGAAGATAAGGACTGATTAGGATGGTTTCTAGTAAAACAGCCACTTTGCTTACAAATGAAGCATAGCTAGTTCTCTAAGCATTGCTTTTGTTCATCAGGGGATAGATTCAGGGCATTGATGTCCATGGCATTGGGATTCCTGGTGGAGGGGATGCAAGGGGGATCATTGGAGAAAGTGCAAGCAGTGGTGGTTCTGACATTGGTGGCTCTAGGAGCCATCCTGATTCGATTGGCTTCAAACTGTTCTATCTTAGAGTACCATTCAGAGATCTTCTTTAGCAGGTTTTCTAGTCCAGCCATCCTAGAGTGATGGTACTGGTGAAGGCCTCATTTGAAAAGACCAATGAGGGCAGAGTCATCTGTCAAGGCAGCTGTGATAAAAAGGATGCAAAACTCAGATACATATTTGTGTAGTTCAGAAGGGGTATTCTGCTGTAAAGTAACAAGCTTTTTCATGGCATCAGCAGTGGAATCAACGAGTTTGAAGGCTGTCTCAAAGGAAGCTTTAAAGTCCTTGTATGTTCTAAAGGAGGAAGGGGTCTTTCTTATAGTCTCCTGGCAGATAACAGTAGCCCAGGCAAGGGTAGAGTCTTTCTTCATATATGATAGGGCAAAAGCGATTTGTCTATCATTGGTAGTATATATTTCTTTGTTGATCAGGAGATAGGTGTCAACAGAGAGTATTCAGAACTCAGCTGTGGAGGAATCTCCATTGTAGTCTGCAGGGACACCAATCTTAATCTCAGTTGGCTTAGAAGACATGTCTTCATCAGAGTCTTCATAATCAGAGGGATTAGAGGAGGGGGGACAACAAGGAAGTAGCAGTTGAGTTTGTTGGATGGGGATAATAGGAGTAGGAGCATTGTAGGCAGAAAGCAGTAGAATGGCAGAGGTATTGTGCTCAGGATGACATACTATTTGAGGAACAGGTGCAGCCCAAGGGTTAGAAGAGCTTCCCAGTCTGGTGGCTTCTTTGACTTTGATGGGTTCAGGCTCAGAGGACTCTTCTCTAGCAGCAGCTCTTTGGAATGATAGTTCAAGTAGGGCATTACAACGATGCAGTATTTCAGGGGGATAGTTTGGGTTGGACAATCTAGTGACTCTTCTGGATGACAATGTTTTGACAATGGATTCCCTACTCTGCTGGTAGGAGAAGGAAAAGGAAAGCTAGATCTTTTGTTACAGAGCATATCCCTCTGGACTGCTAACAACAAAGGTCCTTTGTGAGGAGGCACTCATGAAGAGGCTCAACATCTTACTAGGAACAAGAGGTAAAAAGGAACTGTTAAGGCGACAGTTCAAGCAGGAGCAAGTCCAGAATCAGGGTGTGGATTGTGCAGATCTAGCTTGGGTTACAAGCAGAGTAGATCTACTACTTATATAGTCCAAAGGTATGCACATGGACCAAGATGAAGGGCAAGCATGGATGGAGAGAGAAGAGAGAAGATCAACTGCTGATGAGTGATGTATCATGACAGCATGTGAGAGAATGCTGTTAGGAGAAAGAGTCCAGATAAAGATGATTAAGTAAGATCAGAGATGGTAAATGAGTAATTGAACTTGTTGAGAGAGCAAGTGACTAGGAATTGTAAGTACCTAGCATGAGGATGCAAATACATAAAGGAAATGGATTTGGAGATAAGGAGAAGACCTGGATGTAAAGATGAAATCGTAACAGAGCCCAGAGATTGTAAATATTGTCCAGCTTATCCTATCAGGACAACTTATCCTTGATTTGGACCAATCTAGGAGCCTGTTGTAGAAACTCTGGCAGAGTGCACCAGAGCCCCAGTTATAGACTTGGAATGCTAGTTGGTTCCATTTAATGATGTACCTAGATATTCTGTGTGAGTTCTTTATATGCAGTTGCTCAGGTTGAGCTTCTGCATTAGCAATAGGGTCATGGGGACCAAAGTTGGACTGTAGCTCAAACAGAAATATCTTCCAGTCCAATATCCAGAGTGGACAAGACTCTAGAGTTTCATCTCCAAGCAAGTCTGGTTCAAAGTATTCAAGGGCAAAGCCCTTGAGATAAGATTGTGCAAGTGTTACCTTTGTCCTGTCCTTTTTGAAGGACTTGGGGTTTACTTGAAAGTTCAGCTCACCCTAAACTATGAAAGGGCAGAGTTTCTTTGTGTTGGTCCCATCAAACAGATCAGATTCACAGACCTTCATTTTCAGAGTGTCAGAGCCTTTCTTGCAATGCAACACCTGCCTGGTCATGTCCTAAATCACTTCAGCAAGCTGAGCAAATAGTTCAAAAGCCAGTGGGACATTGTTTACAACATCAAAGGCATTATCTTGTCCTTGACCTCAAGGGTCATTGGAGTTATTAGAGTTGTTGGAGTCAGAGCCGAAGGAGTCACCATCATCTCCACTGTTGTCCCCTGGTGCTGGAGGTGGAGGAACATTGGACCTGCTGCATGCTGCTTTACCTTCATTCTCCCAGAGTTCCCTAAAATGGGGTCCTTCAGGTGATTCCAAGTCCACTGGCAATGGCATTAAAGAAGACAGTAGGCTTTGATTTTGACAATAGCCTAAGGCAGAGTTTCCAGGCCTGACAGTCAGGCTGACAAACTTGCTGGGGATGGTGCAAGAACTGTCAAAGGCAGCCCACAGTGCATGCTCATGTTGGATGGTGCACAATTGAGAAGACATGGTGAGTTGGTATGGACCTAGACAAGTATTAGTATGAATATACTGTCAAGTCAGGTTTCTCTAGGTCAAGTTTAATCAGAGGTTTGAGGGATCTAAGGGGAAAGCAAAGGGTGAGTGGCAAAGGTGGACTGGAGGTTGAGCAGAGGGGTGGAGACAGAGGGGACTTATGAGGACTTGGCACAAGACTTACAGTATATGTTGTGCCTTTATCCAAGTCCAGTCCCTGGATTTCAAAGGATGCAAGAGCAGAGGTTTCAGAGAGGAGAGGAGAAAGGAGATAAGGTGAGGAGATCAGATGAGAGAGGAAGAAGAGACTTAATCAATATTTGTACTGAGGTACAGAGCAGAGTACAGAGGACTTATATACTAAGGAGAGGGTGACTAATTCTAGGATTGGAATGAAGTATGTAAAACAAAGGAGTTCAGAAATAAGAAGTAACAGAATACAACCCTGACATTGAGACTGTGATCAAGAGAAGAGTGAGGCATAGAGATGAGTACAGGGTTTAGATATATGACAGTGTTATAAAGGATTAGTTATGAAATAGTCCAAATAAGGAAATTACAAAGGAAAATAGAAAACCAACTGGAGTTGTGGCAGAGTTGAGGCCAGAGGCACCAGAGTTGAGTACTAGGATAGAAACCCTGAGGGGTAGGTGACTGAGGATGGCAGACAGAGGGGCCAGAGTTGGCCAGGGTTGGCCAGAGTAGGTGCTATAGGGGGGGCAGATGAATAGATGTAACAGTGGTAGAGAGAGATCATATAATGTTAGTTAATGAAAATAAAGAGATGTGTGAACTTTTTCAAACTCAGATGAAACACTTATATGTGTACTTTTGTTTGTATTGCCAAATATTGACAAATATCTCTTGATCTGACAACAATTACATCCTTCATATCAAAAGTGACAAAACTACTGCAATGGTATTGTTATTTTGGAATGTCCATATCTCAGCAACCCCTGAACTAAATTATATAATTTTTTGATCCATAGATAGCCAGGAGTGTCCTCTATCCTTGGCCTAACCAAAGCTAAGCAATACTCCCATGCTTGCACTTACTACACTTTCACTACTACAAAATATGTGAGATCAGAGTCAGAAAATGGATTGGAGATCTGCTCAAGTGGAAGCATAAATATACTGTACTATTAAGTCCAGACTCCCTGAACTCAAGTCTAATTGGAGGTCCAGAGATACTGAGATGGTAGTAGATTGGTAGTCTCAAAGATGGACTGAAGTCCAGAGTAGTGAAGTCAGAGTGGAGGTACTCAGAAGGACATTGATATAGAACTTATATATCATGCCCTTAAATAGGTCCATGTTCTTATATTTCAGAGGATCATAGTTTTGACAAAAGGAGAAGATGGGGGGATCACAATAAGAGTGAGAAGAGACAACTAATTTGATATTTGTGCTAATGGATATATAACAAAATGTACAGAGGTTTATATACTAAAAAATTAGAAGGTACATAAGTAAGCTGGAGTACAGCATAGGAGCTGTGCTCCTAGGCAAGTATTACAAATGGAACAGGAATGTACAAAAGGGATCCAAGTTCAAGTATGGCCAAGCACTAGTGCAAGCATAGCCTTAATCCAAGTGGAGGAACAAAGCTCTGAGCATAAAGAAATGGAGGTGGACTGAGAAAGATGGAGGTGGCTGGAGATGGCCAGAAATGGAGTTTGAGGGGGCAGAGATGGATGAGATTGTTAGAACTAGTGATAAAGCAGTAGTGCCCATTATAGTGCATTAGCTAAATGTAAGGTAAAGGGAGTAGAATCTTACCTCAGTCAGACTCCAATGCAAAGTTAACTGAGGAAGAGAAGAGAGAATGAAAATTGGCTATATACTTATGGAAAGACATGCTCACTTATTACTCAAAGGTTCTGATGTACAAGTCTAGTAAATCCAGCCATCTTCTAATATATCCCAGTCAACTCTAAGGTGATTCAAGGAAGTTGTGCAATATATGGGAGATACTGATGGAGGTAGCTCCAAAGGTCTCTGGAGTTGTTTGGAGTTGTTTGGAGTTAAGGGGTTTTGACAGGAATATCATAGATATAACAAAAAGTGGCAAAACTACTATAATGGCATTGTTATTTTAGAATATTCATATCTCAGCAACCTCTAAATCAAATTATGTGATTTTTTGATTGGCAAATAGCCAGGAGTGTCTTCTATCTTTGACCTAACAAAAGCTAAGTGATATTTCCATGCTTGCACTTACTATACTTCCACTACTACAATATAGTCGAATATTGCAGTGGTTTTTGGAGTTACTGTATATAGCTGTTTTTTTCTCTCTCTTCACTTCCTTAGTTAACTCCTCAATTGGAGTCTAACTAAGATAAAACTCTACTTCTTTTACCTTACACTTAGCTAATGTACATACTATAGTGGGCATTACTACCTTTTCACCAAGTATATATACAGTTACAGTGACTTCCAAAATTGCTGCAATATTTGACTATTTTGCAGTAGTGGAAGTGTAGTAAGTGCAAGCATGGGAGTATTGCTTAGCTTTGGTTAGGTCAAAAATAGAAGACACTCCCAGCTATCTGCTGATCAAATAATTACATAGTTTGGTCCAGGGGTTGCTAAGATATAAATATTCCAAAATGACAATACCATTGCAGTAGTCTTGTCACTTTTGATATAAAGGATGTGATTGTTGTCAAATCAAGAGATATTTGTCAATATTTGGCAATACAAACAAAGGTACACATATAAGTGTTTCATCTGAGTTTGAAAAAGTTCACACTCCTCTTCATTTTCATTAACTATCATCATGTGATTCCTCTCTACCACTCAGAAGAACACCATTCTTACTATGCTCAATTCTGGCCACTCCATTTGTGCTATTGAATCTGCTACTGGTATTCATAACTCTACCATTGCTAGATGTTGCTCCCAGGAGTGTTCTGAGCTCCAAAAGTCTACTGGAGGTCATCCAAGCAAGCTTTCTCCAGCCAATATCCACCATGCTATCCATCTTATCACCACTGGCAAAGCTAAAAATGCTGTTCAAGTCACCAAAACCTTGTCCAATATCATCAACAAGCCTCTGCATCCAAATACAGTTTGTCATCAACTGAAGCAGGCTGGTATAAAGGCTGTAGTCAAGGCCAAACACTCTCTTCTTTCTGCTAAATATCACAAGGCATGTTTGAACTTTGCCTATGCTTATAGAGATTGGACTATGGAGGACTGGAAGAAGGTGGTATGGTCTGATGAGACCAAAATTAATTGCCTAGGGTCAAATGGATGCAAATGGACTTGGAAAAAGTCAGGAGAAGGGCTTAGTCATAGGCTAGTCCAAGGAACTATCAAATTTTGAGGAGGAACTCTTATAATGTGGGGCTGTATGACCTGGTATGGAGTTGGGTTTGCTGCCAAGATTAATGGCAGGATAGATGGGGACCTATACCCTCAAATTTTGAAGGATGAACTTCAGAATTCCCTGGAGTACTATGGTCTTGATCCTCCCAACATTATCTTTCAGCAGGACAATGATTTCAAGCACACCTGTAGAAAGATGGAGGAGTGGCTAGAGGAGCAGGAATTTAGGACCATGGTATGGCCTGCACAGTCTTCTGACTTGAGCCCTATAGAATACACCTGGATTTCTCTCAAAAGGAAGCTTGTAGAGTATAAACATTCTCCTAAGGGAATAGAGGAGTTTTGGGAAAGAGTTCAAGTGGAATGGGAGAAGATAATCAGCTGTAGAGTGTCAGGGATTGATTAAAAGCATGCATAGAAGGATTCAGGCAGTGCTTAAGGCAAAAGGAGACTATACCAAGTACTAATATATCAGAAATATCTATTCTTTGACAAAAGTGACAAAACTACTACAATGGTATTGTTATTTTAGAATATCCATATCTTAGCAATCCCTAAACTGAATTATGTAATTTTTTGATCAGCAGATAGCCAAGAGTGTCTTCTACCTTTGACCTAACCAAAGCTAAGCAATACTCCCATGCTTGCACTTACTACACTTCCACTATCTCAAATTCTGTAACTCTGGACTACTCTGGACTACTCTGGCCATACTTCATTTCCCCACTAACTGTGTCTCATATTGAGTTCCACAGGAACTCCTAGTGACATTCCAGAGTTCACCGGAGATGACTCAACGATCGCTTAGATAGGTCTTGGAGTTACTAGGAAGTTATGCAAGCACATCTCCACCCATAGGTAATTATGTCAGACTTCTATTTTCATCTCCCTCAGTTGTCTTCCATCCTCCTGGATTTCAGCTGAGGTGAGCTTCTATTTCATTTTACTTTACACTAGCTAACATATACATAGTGGGCATCACTGCCCTCTACTTAGTTTTAACAGGTTATGAGCCCTGCTAGCACACACTAGCAGAAAATCTCCTTGCTGAAACTAGATCTTATGCAATTACATCACTCTTGCATACTTTTTCCCATGCAACTTTGTCTATCTCTGGACTTCAAATCATGTCCTCTGAGACACCCTCCTTCAAATAAAATACATGCCCAGTCCTTACAGGACCAGCAAACTTCAAGATCTGGGAACTCTGGATCATTGCCAAACTACAATGAGAAAAAGTCCTAGGTGTCACAGAAGGCATGGACAAATCTCCCACCTCTGGAGACAGCCTTCAGAAATTGTTAAGTCCAGACTCTCTGGATTCAAGTCCAATTGGAGGTCCAGAGGTACTGAGGGGATAGTAGACTAATTAGTCTTGGAGGTGGAGCAAAGTGTGGAGCAGAGGAGTCAAAGG
>JBBPKI010001850.1:0-10474 GCA_038089155.1 Nevesoporus exiguus
ATGCGCGGATGGCCGGGAATGGAGGGACGACCTAGGACCAGATCGCTTTCTAAATAGTCCGAGAGATCGGAGTCCGAAAGGGAGTCCAAAATAATCTCAGTAAACTCGCGGAGGGTGGAAAGCGGAAATGAAGTGATGATCTCAGCAAGATTATGATGATCCATCATATCCAAGGCACGGAGGCGGAGTTGGTCAAGTAAGGTTTCTCTGGCAGTGGCGAAGTCCTCTCTGTGCGACATGCGGGAATGAGCAGCAAATAGTCTAAAGGAAGAGGTGTTATGATAGTAAATGCATGCCTCCATGAGCTCAATAGAGTTCGAGAAGGAGGGAGAAGCTTCCGCGAGACGGAGAAGTGGGGCATGATCGAGAACATGAGCATAGGTGGCTAGGTGGTAGAAGTGTGGAAGGTTCTCAACGTAAAGCCTCTCAAGGGCCCAATGGGGGATGGGCGGTCGAGAGCATTGATGTAAGAGCCCTCCAGGGGCGAGCGAGGGAGTAGGGCGAGCAATGCGTGGGGGAGGAACTTCGGCTACGACAGGGGTGGTGGTGGAGGAAAGACTAGTTGGGGAGGAAACAGTGGATTGGTTTTCAGACATGGCGTGGTGAAAGTGATTGGGATGAGATGATGATGACGAGAACCGTGAGGATAGCGGCGAATGAAATGGCGGAGAAGATGGCAGCTGCTACAAGGATCTGAAGAGGAGTGAGCATTAGTGCTCAAGGGAAGAGGGAGCTCTTATATTGTTTGAGGAGAGTGGAAGCGTGACGAAGGTTCCTTTCAGGTTCCCAGGTGTTTTCCGAAGTAGGATATCCCTTCCACTTGATCAGGAACTGGCGGTGTTTGACTGATCCCCAATGGGAGAGTATAGCCTCAACTTCATACTCCTCTTCTCCATCAATAAGATCCGGTGGGGCAGGGATGAAGTTTGGACCATGTTCCGGTGTGGTCCGATAGGAGGATAAGAGAGAGGCGTGGAAAACGTTATGAATGCGCCATGTAGGGGGTAGTTTCAGTTGATACGCCACAGGGGAGAGTACCTTGATGATCTCAAAGGGTCCTTCTCTTTTTGGGGCAAGTTTGCATGATGGGTACCTGAGTTTAAGGTTTGTGGCCTCAAGCCAGACCTTATCTCCTGCCTTCCAAGGCGTGAACTTGGTAGTGAGCCTTTCCTTCATGAGACGTTGAGCAGTGGAATGAGCAGCCAGCGCTTCTTTCCGTGCTTCAGCAAGGGTGGTAAGGCGTTCTTCAACAGAAGGGACGAAAGACTTTCCTAAAGGAGGATAGGCTCTAGGTTCATATCCCATCATGAGGTAGTATGGCGATTGGTGGGTGGAAGAATGTGCTGTGGAGTTGTGGGAAAATTCCGCAGTAGGGAGTAAGGTACTCCAGGTACCAGGGTGTCCTTGGCAAAAGATCCGAAGATAAACTTCGAGCTCCTGATTGGCTCTCTCTGTTTGGCCATCAGTCTGCGGGTGGTAGGCGGATGAGAGTTTTATATCATAGTGGAGGAGTCTAGCTAGCTCTTTGGCAAAGGAAGAGGCGAACTGGGGACCTCTGTCAGAAATGCATGAGTCGTGAAGACCGAATCTGGGGAAAATATGTTGGAAAAAGAGAGACGCTACTCCAGCAGCGGAGATGCTTTTGGTACAAGGGAGGAGGATTACCCCCTTCATAAGACCATGGTCGACCACGACCAGGATAGAGTCGAAAGCACCAGAGGGGGGGAGGTCAGTGATGAGATCAAGAGAGATTTGTTGAAAGGGACGTGTAGCAGAGGAGGGAAGAGGGGAAAGAGGTGGGACGGTGGGGTGGGTATTGGGTTTAGCAGATTGACAAGTAGCGCAGCCAGTGATGAATCGAGAAATAAAAGAGCGCATGCCGGGCCACCAATAGTCACGAGATAAGCGAGCATAAGTGCGAAAGAGGCCCTCATGGCCTCCGCTGGAAGAGGAGTGGAGAGATGACACAAGGTCATGCCGGGCTTCTGGGGGAATAAAAAGACGACCTTTGAAATAAAGATGAGGGGCATCATAATGCCAGTCAGCTAGAGAAGAGCGAGGGAAAAGGGGAAGAGATTTTTCCATGGCGTGCAAGGCATCTAGGACGAGTGGATCGGTGGCAGAAGAATTGGCAATTTTAGAAACAAGTGCCAAGTCGAGTGCAGAGATGATCTCTGGGTCACAGAGGATAGGGTGGATATTGTCAGTTGACGTGTCAACGTCATGACAGCGAGAGAGTGCGTCTGCGGGGGTCATTGCAGTTCCGGGGAGGACAGTCCATAAAAGATGGTATTCCTGGAGGAAAAGACTCCAGCAAGCTTGACGGCGAGAAAGCTTTTGGGGAGCTTTCATGAATGCAAGGTTCTTATGGTCAGTGAAAATGGTGACGGGGTGTTCCGTTCCCAAGAGGTATTGTCGCCATTCTTCAAGAGCATCAATGACTGCTAAGAGTTCCCTGTCATAGATGTCATAGTTGCGTTCAGCATCGTTGAGGGTGCGAGAGTAGTAAGCGCAGGGGTGAGAGTCGCCGTTGATATCTTTTTGCATAAGGATGGCGCCTACAGCAATGAGGGAGGCGTCCGTCATAAGGAAAAAGGGTTTGGAAGTGTCAGGAAGGGCAAGGACAGGGGTGGAGGAGAAGATATCTTTGAGACGGAGGAAAGCGGTTTGTTGAGCTTCTTGCCAAGTCCATGGCTGTGCATTCTTCGTTAAAAGGTTTAGGGGGGCAGCTATATCAGCGAAGTTGGGAATGAACTTCCAATAGAAATTGCAGAATCCAAGGAAAGAACGGATAGCCTTAACTGTAGTGGGAGGTCGCCATTTGGCGATGGCGGAGAGTTTGACAGGATCCATGCGTACTTGCCCATTTCCTACAATGATTCCTAAGTATTCAATCTCAGGGGCATCGAAAGTACACTTGGAGAGTTTGAGCGTTAACCCATGTTCTCTTAGTCGAGCGAGGACTCTGCGGATGCGATCAACGTGGTCTGGGAGAGTGGTGGAATGAACACCAAGATCGTCCATAAAAATCTCAAGCCATCCTTCTGGGGTAATATCTCGAAAGACCCAGTTCATGAAGGCTTGGAAGGTGGGTGGCGAGTTGCATTGTCCAAAGAACATTACTGTTGGTTCATAGAGACCAAGGGGAGTAATGAACGCTGCTTTCCATTGATCCTCCTCTCGGATGCGAATATTGTTGTACCCCCAACGGATGTCAAACTTAGAGAAGTATTTTGAATGTTTCATACGGTCGATGAGGTCGGAGACGAGGGGGAGGGGATAAGCATTCTTGACGGTATGTTCGTTTAGGTATCTATAGTCTTGGCAAGGGCGGAGCGAGCCATCTTTTTTAGGAACAAAAAAGAGGGGGGAGGCTTGTGGGGATTTAGACTCAACGATGCGTCCAGTGTGCAGGTGTTCCTCGACAAATGTCCTACAAGCTTCCATTTCAGCAGGGTTCAAGGCATATGCCTTTGCTCGCTTAGGGACGAAGGAATCTTTTAGCTCGATAATGTGATCATAGGGGCGATGTGGTGGGAGAACGTCATGATTCTTTTCCTCGAAGACATCAGCGAAGTCAGAGTATGGTGTAGGAAGAGTGACTTCTTTCTTGGTATTCTGCTGGGCGATTTCGGTAGCATAGTGGTTTTGCATATGGTTTCGGCAGAAAGCCAGGTGTTTCTATCAAGAAGGTCCAACTCAATATTCCTGTTGGCGTCAAGACCTAACCATCTGAGGAGGTATCGTTCAGGGATTTCGTCATTTACGGGGGATGGATCTTCCGGGAAGGAAAGGGTTCTATTCTTCCAATCAATGGTGGGGTTTCGCTCGGCAAGCCAATTCATTCCCAAAATGACTTGGGGTCTCCCTAGTCCGATGATCATGAAGTGAAGACTTTCGGTTCGTTCCGGGAAGGTGACTGTGGCTGTGGTGTAGAAGCAGATGGTTCCAGTTTGGTTTTGGGTTCCGTCCACATTTAGGGCTTGTATGGATTCGGAGAGGCGGTGAAAGGGGAGGCCAAGTCTCTTGGCAAGTCTTATGTCTATAAAAGTTCCGGTAGCTCCGCAGTCGATGAGTGTGGTGGTGTCGACGATTTTTGTCCCATGAGAGAGTTTAATGCGAATACGGATAGATTTCTCAGACTCGGATGACAATGTTACATGGGCGATTCTATGGAGAGGTTGCGTTGATTCATCTCTCCATTTCAAAAATCCTCAGTTACTTCAGTAATAGAGGCAATAGACTCCTGAACGGGTTCGAAGCTTTGCTTTAGTTCCTGGAGAATTTGCTCCGTGGTTTTTCCTCCGGCAGTGAGAGAGTTGATATACTGCGTAAGGTCATTGCTAGGCTGTGTCTGCATAGCACGAATTCTGTTTGGGTTGCGAGGGGGACAAGGTGGGGTGGAAGAGCCTGACTGATTTGGATGGTTCCTGGTGGAACAGCCACTCTGCTTACAGATGAAACATAGCTTGTTTTCCAAGCATCGTTTTCATTCATCAGGGGATAGATTCAGGGCATTGATATCCATAGCATTGGGGTCCCTGGTAGGGGTAGTGCGAGGGGCAAAAGATCGCTGTGGGAAAGTATGATTGGGAGTTCTTCCGTTGGTAGTGGTGACTCTGGGAGCCATTCGAATGCGGTTAGCTTCGAACTGCTCAACCTTTGAGTACCAATCCGAGATTTTCTTCGGCATGTTTTCTAGTCCAGCCATTCTAGAGCGATGGTACTGGTGGAGGCCTTGTTCGAAGAGGCCGATCAAGGCGAGGTCGTTGGTGAGGGCAGCAGTGGTAGCTAAGATGCGAAATTCGGAGACGTATTTGTGTAGATCAGAAACAGTGTTCTGTCGTAAAGCGACAAGTTTCTTCATGGTGTCAGCCGATGAATCAACGAGTTTGAAAGCTGTCTGAAAGGCAGCTTTAAAGTCTTTGTACGTTTCGAAGGAAGGAGGAGACTTATTCATGGCTTCCTGGCGGATGACGGTAGCCCAGGCAAGAGCTGAATCTTTCTTCATATAAGAGAGTGCGAATGCAATTTGGCGATCGTCGGAGGTGTAGATTTCTTTGTTGATCAGTAGGTAGGTGTCTACCGAGAGAATCCAGGATTCAGCGGAGGAGGAATCTCCATCATAGTTGGCAGGAACGCCGATCTTGATTTCGGTAGATTTGGAGGACATTTCTTCGTCAGACTCTTCGTTATCAGAGGGTTCTGGGGAAGGGGAACGACGAGGAGGTAGAGGGTGAACAGGGATGACAGGCGTCGGGGCAGTGTATGCCGAAAGTGGGAGGGTGGCAGAGGTATTGGCTTCTGGTCGACGTGCAGGTACAGGTGGGGTAGTGGCAGCCCAAGGATCAGAGGGACTTCCTGGTCCAGGAATGGGTCCGATGTCTACTTCGATAGATTCGGGATCAGGGGACTCTCCTCTAGCAGCGCTTCTGCGGAGGGCTTGTTCAAGTAGGGCATTTCGACAACGCGGTTGTTCAGGAGGGTAGTTTGGGTTAGGCGACCCAGTGACTCTTCTTGGTGACGACGTATTGACAATGGATTCCCTACTCCGCTGGCAGGAGGGGAAAGGGGAAAGTTAGACCTTTTGTTACAGAGCATGTCCTTCTGGACTGCTAGTGACAAGAGTTCTTTTGTGAGGAGGCACTCACGAAGAGGCACAACGTCTCATGACGAACAAAGAAGGCAAAGGCAAAGTAGAACTGTTGAGGTGACAGTTCAGGCAGGAGCAAGTCCAGAGAAGATGTGGATTGCGCAGGTCTAACTTGGGGTTTACAAGCGAAGTACTAACTACTTATATACCCAGAGGGAATGCGCACGGACCAAGATAAGGGTAGGCATAGGAAAAGGGAGAAGACTACTGCGGATGACTAAAGGGATCACGACCGCGTGCGAGAGAATGCGGTTAGGAGGTATTGTCCATACGGAGAAGATTACAAGAAGTGAAGTGAATAAGAGGATTCGGATTCAAAGAGGATCATGAAGTAAATGTACTTCCCATGAGGGAACGGGTAGCAAAAGGGAATGCAAACGGTAAGAAGGAAAACTTGTGGTATGATGCATAGGATCGTAACACTTGTTGTGCAGATGCCAGTTCATCCTGTAGAAGTTAGTGGTGCAAGAAGAGCATTGTACAAACAACATACAAAGGCTGTTAACCACTCTGTTGCCCATGCCTCCTGCTCTTCTATGCGTTCCTCCTTATTGTCCAGGATCGCCTTGATAACTGTACAAATACATTTGAAGCATTGGTTGTACTGGTCCTGAGCTTGAGTCTTTGGGTTGGTGTTAAGGTTCATTCTCTTTGAACTCAAGTCCAATTGGAGAGGTGCTGAGGGGTGGTCAATGAAGTTTGTCTCGGGGTTGAACTGAAGTCTGGAGCAGGGGTGTCAGAGTGGAGTTGCATAGGAAGGACATCAGCGCAGGACTTATGTGTTGCACCCTTGAACAGGTCTGTGTCCTCATATTTCAGAGGAGGAGGGAATCGTGATGAGGATCAGGAGAGGTGACTTTAGTTGATATTCATGCTAAGGTTACACAACAGAGGTACATAGGTTTTACATACTAGAAGGTGAACAGGGACATCAAGGATGTTAGGGAATAATGAGATAACATCAAGGGTCCATAAGGGACCAAGAAGGGATGAAGGAAGCGAAGAGGAGTACAAATGAGAATGTACAAGAGATATCCAGGTCCAAAGTTAGCTGAGTCCCTGTGCAAGCACAGCCTTGGTCTGGAGCAGAGGAGTGGAGCTCTGAGCATGGAGGAAGCAGAGGTGGACTGAGGGTGGTGGAGGTGACCAGAGTTGGTTGGAGATGGGGCCAGAGGGGGCAGAGATGGATGGGATGTCATGGATATGACAGTTGGCAACTATGGGAGTGGTGATAGTGTTGCTGAAGAGGGTGACAAGTTTGTTAGCCATGAGGAGAATGGGGAGAGAATGGTGTGAGCAGAGTCAAAAACACATCCAACACAAAGCTTAGGTAATCTGGGTTGCTGACTGGGGACAGTCAGTATTAAAGCCCCCATCAGATGTAGAGAACTAATATTCCCTGCATGTGTATAGCCATCACAGCACATTTGCACATGTCTACTCCAAGTACCAAGTCATCAGCACTATATCCAATACCACATTCCATCTGTTTATTGCATCCTGGTCATCTTCCAGTTGGCCAGTTGGTATCCTGGTGCATCCATCTCATCCAAATCACATCCTGGTTGACCAGCCAGTATACCAGTCACACCAGCATCCATTGCATCCCAGTAGTACAAGTACCCGGTCACCTTTGTCATCACCCTAGCCCACAACACACATCCTCTATGTCCATGTCCTCCTGTTGGTAAGTCCATTTGTCACTATTTCTTATTCTCTTTATGTCTCTTTCATCCCAGTATTCAACTACTTACCCATCACATCCCAGTCAACTGGCTGGATATCTTCTTTACTACATTCCAGTTACTTTCTAAGTGGTTACTTACCCAGTTTGACTTATACCAGTATTTTTACTTAATACTCTAGTAGCTGGGAGTTTCCAGCGATAGTATATGCATGTATCTAGACATAAAATAGTACTCAGCTTCTGTCACTCATCATCATGACCAAGAAACTGCACCCAGGTTCAAGTACAACACATTCTGCTCACACATCTGCCTGTTTCTACACTGCTTTCAAGCTGGATAATCTGAATCACTGCCTGCCTGCTCCAGGATGATCTGGGATCGCAATAAATCTTCCTAGAGAGTTAGTAAGCCCTGGGCATTCTCCTCCCACTAGTCTGCTCTTCCAGAATCCTTATTGGGTTGAACTAATCACACCTACTACTCATTCTACTGATCTACCTTACACACCTAAGGTAGAATGGATCTTTACAGTGCCTCAGAGGAGGCTGGAAGTGTACCACAAAGGTATCAGAGTGGGTGGAGGTGGACAGTGAGCATACTGGAGATTTGGAAGAAGAAGGAAAATAAATGCAAAATGAAGAGGGGATGAATGGATAAGAGAGGGAAGTAGTCCAATATTAAAAACAGAGACAGAGGGTAAAGAAAACACAGAATGCCAAGAAATGGGCATAGAAAACCCCACAGGGGGCCAGAGGTGTGCCTGATGGTACCAGAGATAAACAGAGGAGAAGACAGAAATGGAGGGATACCAGAATGGTACAGAGAACAGAGGGGAATCATAGGGTACAGAAATGGTATACAGAGGAATAACAGAGGGAACAGAAATAGAAAAGGGAGTCCAAATAGAGGTAAATGCCAAGGCAAAAAAGATACTGAGGTGGCAGAGGAAGGGTGAAGGTGCCCAAAGGCATCAGAGAGTGGTCCAAAGCAGTCTAAGCAGAGTGGAGGAACTTTGGAGGTGAGGGTAATGGAGGTGGACTGCAAATGTGGTGGAGGTGTTAAACTTGATCTGGACAAACTCTGATGAACTCAGGAGCACCAGAGTTGACTGGGTAAGTGGGACTTGGCTTCACCTTGTGTGGTGTGCACTTACAAAGGATCCATTGTCCCAGATTTACAGTCAGAGGATCAGAGGTCAGAGGAGGGTTGGAGGAAGTTGCTCAACGACTTAGAGGGGTCAGAGGAGGAGATCATTGAATTAAGTCAATATTCAAACTAAGGAAATACATGGCATAGTTCTACAGAGTTTATATACTGAGGAGAGGAGTGGATGACTAAAGTCCATAGTCAAATGACTAAGTCCACAGGAGATTACTAAGTATGGAGTCAGAAGGAAATATGTACCATAAGAGTTTGGAGGTAAGTATACTGGAGTGCAGCCTTGGAGCTGTGCTCCTAAGCAAGCACTAGTACCAGAGTTATGTCTAAGCAGAGGAAGTGGTACAATGATTAGTAATAAAGTTCTATTGTAAGAAAGAAGTCATGAAGGTGTACTAAGAACAGAGTCCAAGGAAACTAGCTACAGAGGAACATAGAAATGTCACCGGAGTTGTGAGCAGAGATACACCAGAGGGTGTCAGAGTGACCAGAGTTAGGTTCTGAGTTTCAGGATATGACAGGAGAATAGGCCAGAGGGGTGGGTGTCACGTTGGTGATGGTGCCTCCCCTTTAGGGCTGAGCCTTTGAGGCCCTAGTAAGCACAGAGGAGAGGTCAGAGCCCATCCAACAGAGCTGGTAGGCCCATGTGGAAGAGACAGCCAGAGAAAAAAAGGGTGGATGGAATGGTCTGTTGCTTACCAGATGGAGTCTGAAAAAATTACCACAGAGTATAAGGAAGTGGATTTGACACTCAACCAGCTCAAACTCCTCCCACAATAATCAACAATGGCCGACCATTCTCACAGCTTATCACCTGTTGATGAGGCCAAATTTGAGGCAGTGCAAGCATGCCTGAAAGAGCTCAACAAGCACAAGAAATGAGATGCAGAGAAGCATTGGTGATGCAAGGCAGAAAAGCACAAATGGCACAAACAAAAGGAGTGGGAGCATTGGAAGGAGGAAGCAGCACAAGCATGCACTGCTGCTGTGGAGGAGCGACAGAATGCTGAGCTAGAATGGAAGAGGAGGGAGCACAAGGCATTGAAGAAGAAAGAGGAGGGAAAAGTGTGGGCCCCAAAGGGTAGCCTAGCAAGTAATAAAACAGAGGGAGAGAATGTATTGACAAATGTACAGGAGTTTATCAAGATTGATGAATTGGAGGAGGAAGAAGCATGGGGGAGGAAGAAAGAAAAAAGGCAGAGGGCAACAGAGGAGGCCACAGCATGTGGGAGATGTGTCACATGCAAGCTGGAATGCAAGGCACTGGAGATGGGCTTGAAAGGCATATTGTGCTGTCAGTGTGCCAGAGCACACGTGGTATGCAAATGAGAGGGGGATGAAGGGTCACCACATGGAAGTGAGGGGAGGAAGCAGGCATGGCCCATTGTTGAGATCCCAATGGTGGGGCCATTGAATGCAGCAAGCAGAAGGGCAGAAAGGACCAGCACAGGTGACCCCCTCCTTTCAGTGCTTCTCCACATAGTGGAGTCACTAGAGGGAGTTGTCTGGATGCTGGAGGGAAGACAGGGGGTCCGGCTTGAGAGTGGATGCCAGGCAGTGCCAGAGTTGGTGGAGGCAGTGGTGCAAGTTGAACCAGAGGTGGAGGGAATGGAAGAGGAAACAGAGGAGAAAATGGACAAGGGAGATAAAGAAAAGGAAGTGGAGAAGGAAGTGTAGGAGTACTCTACAATAGTCTTTTTTTAATAATAATAACTGTTCTTGAACAAAGAGTGAACAAGATGGAGTGGAATGAAGTCAAACAGAGAAGAATGGAAAAGGTCAGAGGTCATATTGGAGGTAATGGAGTTGTACATAGTGAAATGGAAAGTAAAAATGGAGTGCACAGAAACAGAAAGGACAAAGAAAATGGAGGTTAATAAAAGGGAAATGAATAAAACAGAGGAGAACTGAGAAAGGGTATGATGCCAATGTGGCAGAGGGCTAAGGAACAATCTTGGTCAGTCTTATAGTGTGG
>JBBPKI010001851.1:0-10470 GCA_038089155.1 Nevesoporus exiguus
TATAGCCGCTGCCATGTTGAAGCCACAAAAACTCACCGCGATCCATGATATCTCCGGCGCCTGGAACGGCATCGGGGCTGCCATCAGCGCGTTGTGGCACCAGACCAAAGCCTCCTCCGCACCCGGCGTACTGCTCTTGACGCTCTCCTACCTCACCGCCATCTCCGCCCTGCACATCGTCTCGTCGTCCGTTATCCAATTTGAAGCGTTCAACAACACTGTGACGAGAAACGTGCCGACGACTGTGGCGTGGCCTTCTCCACAGGTGAACCTCTCTGATCTCACTTGGGACATGATCTCTCCGATGATGGCGTTATGGCCACTGTTAACGACTGCCAAGGGGTTGAGTGGGAGTACTCTCTATGACGTGCCTTCACCCGGTTATGCATACACCGAGGGGGTCGTGAATGCAACCAGCATTACCGCCCGGTGTGGTCTCCTGCCGAATGTTTCATACAGATCAGGGAACTCGATTCTGGGAATCTATAGCGCGAATATCAGTGAACTTGGCACGGTTGAGTTTCAAACCTCAGGTAAGCATGTTTCAAGCAAATTTGGCTCGCTGCTCAGCATACTCAATTAGAAATGAGGAACCTGGTGGCCTTTTTAGACTTCGGATCTGCGATTAACTCGGTGAGTGCTTCATTGGCTACTCTGTCGGGTGATCTAAGGGCGAGCTATAGACGAACCACGATTACGTTGGCTATCAAATTGCTACCGGGAACGAGGTAGGAAACCTGACTGACAAAGCCATCCAACTAACCATCGAGAGCACGAATGAAGATGTGGGTAAGTGCCAGGTGACAATTTCGCATGTTTTGAACTCAACCGAGATTGACAAAGTGTCTGCCAATCTGTTAATCACATCATATTTTGCTGTGTGCACCCTGAATGCTACATCTTTTAGCCTCTACCTTACCATGCAGAATGGGCGAGTTACTCAGAATCTATCTCTGCCTGTGGACTCTCCGTCTGACCTTTGGGATATATGGTCACCAACTCCAGCTACAGAACTAAATCGAGGGGTATGTAAAATTTTCCTGTATCTTATGTCATTGCATTGATGTTCTATAGTTTAATGCTGCCCAGAATAGACTTCTTCCCATGTCACTGGCTGATATGTAGCTTATCTAATATCTTTTCTATTTGACTGAGCTGATTTCTTTCCAATAGATATACAAGCCATCTGCTAGGCATTGAATGGTCCTATGGAGCTCTTCAAACAACATTACCATTGCCAATTATTGTCAGCTGCAGTGAAATGGAGAATGTTATTGCACAAATGGCAGCCACATTTATTTGGTTAGGTATGGAGGCAGTCAAATCTTGATGTTTTACTCATTGGTTATTTTTTCATCACAGCTGGTACAGCTGGTATTGAGAGTGGAGGCTTTCAGCAAGCCTTAGGGGAAAGCTGGACAACTAATAGTGCTCTTCAGCTCAGACTGAATGTGGGTTGTAATTTTTCTCTCTAGAAAATGATTTTGATTTTTTTAGGTGAGCATTAGGCCAGTAAGTCTCATCTAGTACTATGTGAATTACACTTTTAAAATTGCAGGTAATTGTTGGTTTGGTTGCTTCACTCATTCTCTTGGTCATTGTTATTTGGATGTTTCATGGATCCATTCCAATATCTTCTAAGGCATCAGTTACAAGTTCTGGTGTCTTGGAACTCATATGGATTTCTACCCACTCCATGGTTTTGCAAGATCTCATGAAGACAATGGATAGTTCCATTCTTGATCAGCTGAGGCTCAGGGGAATGAAGAATGAAGTTTGTCTTGCTGATTTGCCATTTCAGCAAACAATAGGCAATAAAGGCAATAACAGTAACACTCAGTCAGGGATCAACACCTATGCTCCTGCTTGGAAAGAATATGCAAAAGGTTTGTTTCATTGCACTTTTCCAAGAATGTCAAATGGTTCAAATCCACTATTTCTTGCAGAAAGGCCCCTTGCCTATTATATATGTCATACTCTACATGCCATTCTTCTGGCACTTCATATAGCCTTGGTCCTCTTGTTGATTCATCATCCAGAGCATTATATTACAATGCCATCTGATAATCAAAGAGTGACTATTGCTTTGAGCATATCTCTTCAAGCATTCTATACTGTGAGATTTTCACTTATCTTATCTTTCCATAAATTGTTAACCTGAGATTCAGCTATATACTGCTGGACTGGTGTTTGCCATACAGCAACTTGCAATGTCAGCTGTGATTACACACTGGCATTATCTGACAGCAATACATGATATCACTCAAGCATGGAGTGGCATTGGAGCTGCTGCTTATGCACTTTGGCAACAAAGAAAGCTGACATCCTCTATTTGGACATTGCTAGGTGTGGTGGTCTACCTAGCATGCATCTCTGTTCTTCATATTGCCTCTGCCACCATTATGCAGTTCACTACCTTTAACAGCACATCAATTATTCCCATACAGTCAACAGTAACTTGGCCAAACAATGCTGTTTTAACCAATGGATCCTGGATGGGACCAAATCAAATTGTTCCATCAAGCACTCTATTGGCAAACATGCAGACTATTGGTTTATCCAACAACACCATCTATGACATTGTAAATACAAGTAACCCTGCATTTACAACTGCAATTGTCAATGCAACATCATCTCAAGCAAGCTGTCAGCTATTGTCAAATCTCACATATTCCTCCTCTGAAATGCTTCCAATCCTTGGATTTTCTGTTAACAGCTTTGGCAGTGCAAACATTTCATCTGAATGTGGGTCTTCTAATATCAAGTATTTTCCCCTCTGTTTTTGTTGAAATTTTTGTAGTGCTGTATTTTCAGAATAGGAGAAATCAAATTGCCTACTTGACACAAGACTTCACTTTTGTGAGCATATTGTATTAGTCCACTGAATGAAAAGCTGATGTTTGCTAGATTCCTTTAGATGCATGTCCTTTATGCAATGAATATTTGTTCTTTCTGATCACAACCAATGTTGAACTGGATTCATCTATTGCAAATAACACCATAGGTCTTAGTGTCAACACAGCCCAATGTGTGTTCTGGAGACTCTATTTGTTTTAAAACTATCTTATTTCCATTTTACAGCTGGTGATATTCCAATCATGACATATCTAGCAGCATGCTCTGTAATACAACAATCAGGCCTTGCAACACTTGACCTTCAAACCAATACTTTGAATACCTCACATTCAAACCAGCCAGTTTCACAATCTTGGAAGCTATGGTCTCCAGGGGCAGGTGGATCCTTTAATCTTACATCTGTTGTAAGCTTAAAATTTTATTATAAAATGATTGACTTTGCAATCCCAACCAATAGGCTAGGGAAATATATTTTAATGCTGGATTTGCAATTTGTCCTGGTTATGGATTTGTGAGATGTCCAATGTGGAGCAAGTATGCTGACCATTCAATCTACACTGTTTGATGGATATTAAGTCATTATCATGCAATAGTCCACCAGAACAGAATGATATCCTTTATACACTTTCACCAAGCCAGCTTCAGAAGGAAATTGAAGAGTCAATAGCAGTTATGATCTGGATTGGTAGGTGGCACTACAAGTTCATATGACCCACAAGACAATGAACAAACTCATGTGTTTTTAAGGGGGGCAAATAGGACCAGAGCAAGGAGGCTTTGAGAGACTGACTGGTGAGAGTCAAGTCACAGAGGTGATCATTAAGTGGAGACTTAATGTAAGTAAAACTTATGGGATAAAATCTTCACTTGAGATTGAGATCTTAATAGATCAATGAAGTTCCTGTAAGTAATCTACTTATCTGAATATTGATTAGAGTCTCATTTCTATCCAGGTCATATTTGCCTCAGTGGCATCATTAATCCTATTCATTATTGTCATCTGGTTTACTAGGCTTACCTCAAGAGTTATGCAGCCATCTGCATCCATCACAGATCTCAGTGTCCTGGAGACACTTTGGATTGCAACACATTCACAGGCTTTGCAAGAACACATGGCAGAGATCAATGATCCATCTCAGGGCAATCTACGAAAGGCAGGGATGTTTCGGATATGGCTTGGAGGTATCCGAGGCACTCTGCCCATTACAGCTGAGAGTCAGGCTCTCTTAGAGTAGTGTAGCACATAGCGAGCTATGGCACCCATCTATACAGTCTATAGAGTTATCTCTGAAACGAGTTCATCAGGATCATCATTGTCTTATTGCTCAGGTATATAGCAGCACAGTTCGAGTCAATAACTGCTTGGAATAGCGCTGCTCGGCTGTTGGTGTACAAGGTTAGCAAGTTTTTTTCTTCGATGGATGTGGTTCAATACAGTGATGCATGGCTAATTCTGGCTTTATTCAAGTGCTCTACCGTCCGGTGGAGTCAATAGCTCTCTGTTTACACCCCCCGTGCGTAAGCATTTTTCGCTGACTTACAGATACGGTGTTTTGAATGACTCTTGTACAGGACGTGAAGTTTGAGGTTTGGAGTCTCTGTGGAGTCTGTCTGCTTAACTCTGCTGACCTATCCGACATCCTTGACGATTGTTGAAATAGCCGATTTCTTTTCGTGCGGGCTCTGGAGCATATCTTGGAACTGGCATCCTTGTTGACGGTTCCATGAGATGCTCGCGAATTAGCTCTGAGCTCCTGGAAATGTGGGCCACGGGCGATTTGATTCATGTTGGCACAGAGTACTCCGAAAGCCTGTGGATCTGCGCAAAGACAATCGTGATAGACAGGGTCGGAGTTCTTGCCCTTATCCCCACCTCTTCTGGATCCTCGATATCGCCTCTTGGCGCATTTCAAGTTCTACGGGTTCTTCAATCGAAGGATTTGTGTCCGGATATTATACCTACTCGCTCACTATCGCACTTCGCTCCTGTAGACCAACATTTTTGCTGGTGCGTTGCCATTCTTTCCCCTATACTGCATACGGGACCCGGGGGGTTACGGGCGGTATGTTATATCGTGGATGGAGCAGCCTCACCATTGTATCCAAGAATCTCACCTTTATTAACTTAGGCCCATCAAGTTCTGCACGTCCGCTTTGCGATGACTTGTCTTTATCACCCTTGTTCACTACCTGTTTGCTCGTATTTGCACCTGGCCTGCCACTGGCACGAGGGGTTCCTACGTTAGGATGTGTAGGGTATGCTCAGCTTATCAACGGACCGTAGCTCCTTGCGTGTCCAGAGACGGGTGAACCGTGGGTCATACAAGAGCAGGCCGAGAAAATGGCCGCCTGGGATAAGCGTATAATGACATCCGAGGTTGGACAGCGGAAAATCTACGTCGGTGCTATGTACTAGCCATCTTGAGCGAGTTCTTAACTATAGAGGAGTGGAGCAACATGGCGGATTGTCCATAACTTGTGTGGAAGCCCGCCGTGGCTAATGGTGGGAACACCGAGGGATCGGGCAGAACAGAACAGAACCACAATCTCTGTGGGCGACTACGAAGTACGAAAACAAGGGGCGGCTACTCGACATCTATGGGGTGCGGAGAGATATATACTGCAGAGCACGTGATATGTATGCCAATGGGCTTACATTGTGATGGTTACTGGTACTACTTGGGACAAGTAGCGCACCCCCATCCAGGTCTCGCTTGAGCAATTCTACTCGTTCTAGCTGTACGGTCTTGTAGTCCCCAGCCAAGGGGATAAACCTCCAGCTTTCCTCTCCACTCCATTCGATGGAATCCTTTCAAAGTAACTACTGAGCGCTCAGTCACGAAGCAGATCTTGTCACCGCTCGCATGTTGAACGATGTCGACGATGTGGTATGTGACCAGGTAGCATGTAGTCGGAGTGCAGGAGTGCTTCGTAAGGGGGCGCTTCGTTGGCAAAAACGTTTACCATCCATAGACAGGCACGTTCGTCGGCGGCGCGGCGTCATTGCACCCGCTGCAGCACGATCACGATGGCGTGCATTGTTAGTCTAATGGTAAGCCATACCGCCCCAACTCCGACGACCAGCTTGATCACTCCCGTCCTAACGTCTAATACCCTCATCCTTCCACCTTGGCGATGACCTAGCCTGCCGCTCTCCCTGTCATCAACCGATTATACGCGTCCAGCGCCGTTCCGAACTCGTATGTCGAATCCACATAAGGACGGAGGACACCTGTTCTCCCAGAGTGAGAGCCGACACTCACTGGGAACAAAAATGAAACGCACCTCGTTCAATCAAGGTACACAGTATCCTCATGTTCTCCTTGTTGTTCACCACGTTGACCATCCTACGCGCGGTCAGCACGCAACTCAACGCCACCACGCACCTACACCTTGTCGGCGTACCTCCTAAATATGCCGGCCTTATCACCGCTCCAAACCACCGTCCCACCAGACTGGTCCACCCCTCTTCATCAGGCCACGGTCCAGTCGTCACGCATGTACCTCCGTTCCTCACATACGCACCCGATTTCACATACAGCGCCGTATCCAACGACCCCGCTGCGTCCAACATCATCCTAAACCGCCACCGCTTGTCCAAAGGGTCCTTAGAGAGTGGGAACTGGAGCCGGATCTGCTCGACGAGCGGTCGGGCAGTGTAATCGAGAAACACACCCGCCCCAACCGATTGCACCAACGACGCGTTTTGGGCCTCGGCAGAAGCTGTGACGTGCAACAAGAGAGCTTTGGCGAGTTGGATGGCATAGATACCCACCAAGCTGGACCCGCCGTGAATGAAGATCGATTCAGGCCCAGACTCAAGAGTGGAGCGGCCGAGGAGAGCATGCGCGGGGTCGTATCCGCCGAGATGCAGGGCTTGGGCTGCTGTCAGCGGAGCGAGCGGCAGGCCCGCCGCTTCCTCCCAGGTCAGTTTTGTAGGTTTGGGGGTGACGCTGCCCTCGGGTAGTGTGATATACTTGGCGAGCGCACCTTCTCGGGCACTCCACTGCAGACCTGTTGCACCGGGGATGAGCTCTGAGCACTGAGCGTGAGAATAGGGGAAGGTGTTGAACGTGAGACAATCTCACATTAGAGGATCACGTGCAAGCCCCATACGGCCGATACGATGCGGCTAGGAGACTCAATTGATCATCGAGCTATTCAGTAGTCTAGTATCTTAAGAACAAAGGGTAGTATAAGGGTCATTAGTCATCCCTTGCCATCGCCCCTCATCCGTCTTACCCGACCTCTGCCCGACTCGCCGTTATCATCAATACTTTATCATTCTAAACTCCGCTTAGCTGCTACAGAAGGAACCCCACAACATGATCTCCGTTTAAAAAAGCCGTGCCGCTCGCGCCGATGACGACCCCCGCCAGATCATGCTCTGCAGGATGCGGTCGTCTCGCTGCCCAGTTCGGTAGAACGCCCATTATTTTCCACCCTCTGCAGACCCCAGCGCCATGCCACGTCTGAGCGACATCGAGAGTAGGTAAATAAGCAAAGCGACTCAGACGGGAAGGATGGGGATCAGGGCGTCTAGATCCAGGTGGACGTACACGGGGTTGAGCGCAGCGGCGCAGACCTTCACGAGCACCTCGCCGGGGTTGGGCTTTGGGACTGGCACGTCCGTCTTGAACGCCAATGTGCCCCATGGTTTACCCGGCTTGACGACCATTCATGCTTTTTGCGTCGCTGGTACTGCGCTGTCGGAGGCCATTCCGGATCCGAGGTCGAAGGTCCAAGCGGAAGGACCGATGGATAAAGCGTGGCCATACGACTCACGCGTCCCACCGGCACATTGAACAGCGAAAAAGACAATTCAACCATAGTAACTGATTCACCATTGTTCAAACACTAACATCCGAACGCTAACAGCGCTAAGACCTCAACTCCAGACTCTACCAGGCGGGGGTTCCTCCCAAGTCCCCTTTGAGAATAGTCCAAAGTCATAAGGGCTAAACCTGACTCGACAGACGAATTGACACCCAAGGAAGTTACAACACATCGCCCAGGATGCGGAAGCGGTAGTAGAGCAAGAAGAACCTGTCACTGCAGACGAAGTGCCTGTGGACAGTGCTCCTGCAGACCCTGTAATGGATGGGTCGAAGAGGCCAAGAAGTTGATCAAATGAGAGAGCGGCGGCATCAAGTGATCTGTGTATAATGCATATCTGAAAGCCTTGTGAGCCACCTTTCCCCGTCAACTTCTGGTACAGGCGGTTCACATCTTTGCCCTCGTGTTATTGGACCTGGCTGGTTCTGACTATATAAATTGTCTGCTCGCAGGGTTTGGGAGTCGGCGAGAAGTTGTAGATTCGACTAAGCGCTACCAACTGAGACTGCAATTTTGATATTTAATAATGTACTCAAGAATAGTGTCAGGCATATGGCGATAGCACAACAGCAGCGCTCTATTCTTTCACTTCCACCGTCTTGACGGAAAATGAAGCCGATGAATAACATTTTTTCCTCGCACCATATCGAGCGCTACTGTAATCCTCATTTCCGCGTACAGGTGGCTCACAAGCTATTGTGGTTCACGCTTCTTGACAACCCAATATTTTACGTTGGTGTTTACGGTGCGATTGGTCTCGTCTACGAGCGGCGCTCGTCAGCATCGTGTCGACTTCAGTTCAGCACACGGGTGCATTAATGGCTTCCAGGCTCATCTTCAAAGGGCTGTTGGTCGGTGTCGTGAGAGCTACGATGCGTTGGCATGACATCACTCTTCGAGGGGAGTCCTAAATGTCCTACGTTGTTCAATGCTTCGATCGGCTAATGGTGAGATGGGTAGGTCATATGTTAAACCGCTTTGGCAAGGACATCAAGACAATCGATAATAACTTGGCAAGCTCGTTGTCCACTATGAACTCGTCTTTAGCCACATTCCCCGCCACCATCCTCACAGTCGCGTACGTGTTTTCATGTTTTTTGAACGATGGAATGCATTGTAACTCTTTTTGCTCTCTTGCGTGGTGTTTCTATGGTCCTTGGTCCCTGGTCCCTGTCATCACCATAGGGTATTTGTATCGTTTACTGGCTATTGGGTACTCGAGCATAGGCCGTGACCTGTGACATGTGGAGTCTAACTCTCGATCACTGGGTTCAGCGAGCTGCTAGAGGGTAATGTGACTATTCATGCGTTCTCGCATAGATTTATGGACGATTTACTCTGTAAGACCGACGTGACAACAAAAGTCGGTATAATCTGACTGTCGTGGACTCTGCGTGGAATTGACGAGTGAATTCATAGTAGGTGTGGTACTACTGGATGACAAACCGGTGGCTCCAGCTTAATTTTAATACCCTCGTTAATCTGGCGGTGTTGATTACGACATTGTTTTGTGAAACGTATCTCTGATCTAATCTGTAAAGAGACTCGTGGCGTCCTCAAAATCTTCCCGTGTTAGGATATGTCATGGCTAGTACCGCTCGCTAATACATCACGAGCGCGATGACGTTCGCAATGAGCGTATATGAGGTTCTGGACTGCTCTCAAACCTAATCTGAAGTACGTGTCATTCATGCTCTAGTTGTTCTCTTTGATCAACATATTTCTGATTAGTTTGGTCGAGCGAGCCGTCCACAGGCATACTGGCCGTCAAGCACGGGTCCCAGCCCATAGCTTCAGAACTTCCAACGGTGTTGAGGAACATCTCGTTCGATCTCCGTTCAAGGGGGCAAATCGGGCTTTTTGGAAGGACGGGCAGTGGCAAGTCAATGTTGGCCATGAGTATTTTGAAATTTGTGGATCCGATCCAGGGAGGGATCTCAATTGATGGGATTGACATTGCAAAGATTGGCACTCACGATCTGAGATTGTGCGTTTACAGGACTATGGATGAAGCAGCTCAGGGTTGACCGGGATACGTAGATGTCTATCCCGCAGGACACGACCCTGTTTTCTGGGACGTTGCGGAGTAACCTGGATCTTTCTCATAAGTGCCTTTTTGGGACGTCTGGGGTGTTAGTACTTATGTTTTATCTCAGGTGAATGAGGACGCTGAGTGCCTGGAGGTCCTTTACCGCGTTCAAATGCTCACTGAAAGCGCATACCAACCACAGCGCAACTCTAGACAACTGATTGCAATGGTCCGTGCGTTACTCAGACGAAGTTCGATCATCGCACCCGACGAGGCGACGAGTAGTATTTATTTCGAGACAGACGCCAAGATTCAGGCGACGATCAGGGAGGAATTTGGAGATTCACTGCTGTTGACGGGTGCGTGTATTCTGCTATGTGTATCGCAATGCGTAAGGTGTTGATGTTGATGGGGCGGTTTTTTGTGTAGTCGCACACAGGTTGAGGACGGTGGTTGATTACGATCGATTGATCGTCTTGGACAAGGGCGAGGTAGGTCTAGCGTCCCGATTGTCTGGCGTGTTTCTAGTGCTGAAGTCGCGTCCAGGTCGCCGAGTTCGACACGCCGCTCAACGTGATTCGAAAAGAGGACGGAATACTCAGAAACGTGTGTCTGAAGAGCGGGACGTATGCTGCGTTAGAGAATGCCGCAAAGGCCGAGGCGGAGAGGGATCTTGGGCGGGTGTAGAAGTGCAGTGACTATCATGATGTGATGATTCACTTGGCTGGGTTCTACCGTCGCTCTATCAG
>JBBPKI010001852.1:0-10458 GCA_038089155.1 Nevesoporus exiguus
TCGCCCGCCTCACAAGGGTATACATGCCGAGTAGGATTATCCGAATCGTTCACTATGGTTGACCTTGTATGATATGCTAGGGATGGCCTCAGGTGAAGCGGAACGCTCACGATATGCCATGCTCTCACCGCCCACGGTTGCAACTAGCCTGCCGATATCACAGGAAAGGAGGGGGCTAGGCGAAGCTCGCGCGTTGACATCACTCGATGCAAACAGCTTTGGACTGGTGACTCGATGCGAAACGGGTGCGCAAAGCTATTGTCCTTGTTTGCCAACATTGATGCTGATGCACTCAGGTCTCACAGAAAAACATATCAGCCAATGCCTGGATTGACGTTATCTCACACTATGGACGTCGAGGGATAATTTTATTTTTTCGTGACTGTAAACACATGGATGGACTACTCAATGATAGCAGGGCTGATCAATGATACTATACCTTCGAATCGCCAGACAAAGGATTGACTGACAATTTGAGCGTACTCAGCGTAGCTCGTTCCATGTAGAACCTTCTTTGTTCCCGCCAACTCAACACTTTTTGGAGTGCGCTGTGGAGATGGACGGACAAGTCTGTGAGTGCAAGGATAGGGAGAGATAGAACGAAGACTAAATCACTGTTGATTCAGCACTGGCAAGAAAGGGAGAGTAATGAAAGGAGAATGAATGCTTACGGATCACGGTTTACTCGGTCCTACTGACGACTCGGAGTCTTCCTTCATATCAAGTGTTTACCATATCGACAACCAATCGCTGTCAAGAGCACGCGCGAGGACGGAGCAACAGTGTTGGTGAGGGAGCTCGACTCGGAGGAAAACGTGACTAGGGACTGAAGATCATGTCGGTTTACTCACGGATGTGCCGGGTTTTGCTGACTTTCGTACAGTGTATTGGCCTTCTGAATCTAGTATTTTTATCTCATGCTAATATTTGCCGAGGTTGGATTGGGCGACGAGTCGCGCACGTTCTTCATCAGAGTTGCCTTATCTGGTCTGCGAGTGGGAAAGCGGGAGTTGTTTCCGCCCAGCTTCTTAGCGATAAGCAGCTGGCGGTCGTTTCCTCGGTCCCACCACCACCCCAAGACGTTAACCCACAATCACCTGTGTCCTTCACCAGTTACGCTCTCAGAATGCCCGCAGGAAACACGGAAGATTTCCAGAACCTCCAGAAGAAGTTTGGCCGCTTCAGAATTCTTATCGTTGGGCGTGCAAACTCTGGCAAGACGACGATTCTTCGCCAAATCTGCGACTCCACAGAAAATCCAGAGATCTATGACGGCAGTGGGAACAAGGTTTGGATCTGGGTCGATGTGTGGGATCGCGCAACATGCTAATGCGTGCGATCAGGTAGATCTGTCCCAAGTCCAGGGGTCTATGGGGGTGAGCGTTGCCTGTGGTGTATCGAATTGCCAAAGGCGAGAGGATTGATTGTTATCAGCGTGGAATCCATGACGTTGAAAACGAACTTATCTTCCGGAGCAACGACAAATTTGTCTTTCATGATTCACAGGGCTTTGAAGCTGGAAGTGCAGCCGAGTTCTTGCGACTGAAGAAATTTATCGCAGACCGTGCGAATGCACCCATTCTCGAGAAACGCATTCACGCGATATGGTGGGTCGGTTAGTCGGTTCCTCGAATATGAATGATGTTGCATACAGGTATTGCATCCCAATGGACAAACTTCATCGGGCAATACAGCGCTCTGAGGAAATGTTTTTCGATGAATGCGATCCTAGAAATAGTAAGCAGTCTACTCCTGCGGTCTTCTGAGGCTGATGTGATCAATCTTAGTTCCAGTTGTGGTGCTATTCACGAAATTCGATGCACTGCTCGCTGTAGCACTGGGAAAATTACCATCCAAGGAAAAAAGTCTGCCATTGCAAGAACAAGTGCCAAAGGCCAAGGAACTCATTGAGGGAATATTCACTAATGCTGATGTATGGGGACGTCTTATTCGGCTGAAGTATGCACCAAAATTTCATGTTCGAATTGAAGGTGAGTACCAATGTGATCCTTCATGAAGGTTCACTTTCCATCAGTATCTTTTATACAATAGGGATGCACAAATCCAATGAGGGGTGCAGTAAGCTCTTGGAGACCACTGCAATTGCTTTAGATCAAGAGGCATTACAAATGCTACTAATCTCAGCACAGGTGGTGAACATAGGGTTATGTGTGAGATATGCAGTCCGAGAGTGAGTTTATTTGTTGAGTGACTATGCCTCAATGGACTAATAGTTTGATTGAATGAAGCCTAATAACTCTCATAGGAAAAGTACAGAACTCATCAACTCAAGAAGCTGAGATAGATAGCTTGGAACTGAAGAAGCTTGCATTTTGGTTTCCTCATCTGCAAGTAAGTAAAACATTACATTTTTGTTAAATATATTCATTTTTGAGATCTATTAAACAACTCTAGTCAGTGAGTGAAAAGCATTGTTGGATGTAACATGCCCATAGTTTTATCTATGTCCTGGATTTTATTTTCAAAATGCAGCTGGTAAGTTGCCATACATCATATCAGTGGGGTGATGATGCTGATGATTTATCACCACTCTCCACCTTGTTCTGGAAATCATAGAGGGTGGGTTGTGGAGTGTTGGATGTTGGTGGGGTGATGATGCTAATCATTATATCTTGGCTCTCCACCCTGCTCTGGAAATCATAGTTGGTGAGTTGTGGATTGTGGGATGTTGGTGGGGTGATGATGCTGATGATTTCATCTCCACTCTCCACCCTGCTCTGGAAATCATAGTTGGTGAGTTGTGGAGTGCTGTATGTTGGAGGAGTAATGATGATGCTGATGATTTCATCTCTGTGCTCCACCATGCTCTGGAAATGATAGGAAGTCAGTTGTAGATTGTTGAATGTTGGTGGGGTGATAATGCTAATGATTTCATCTCTGCTCTCCACCTTGCTTGGGAAATTATAGGAGGTGGGTTGTGGATTGTTGATGTTGGTGGGGTAATGTTGCTGATGATTTCATCTCCACTCTCCACCCTGCTCTGGAAATCATAGAAGGTGAGTTACAGATTGTTGGATGTTGGTAGGGTGATGGTACTGATGATTTCATCTCCACTGTCCACCCTGCTCCGAAAATGATAGAAGGCAAGTTGTGGATTGTTGGATGTTGGTGGGGTGATGATGCTAATGATTTCATCTCCACTCTTTGTCCTGCTCTGGATATCATAGTTGGTGAGTTGTGGATTATTGGATGTTGGTGGGGTAACAATGCTGATGATTTCATCTCCACTCTGAAAATCATAGGAGGTGAGTTGTGGAGTGTTGGATGTTGGTGGAGTGATGATGCTGATGATTTCATCTCCACTTTCCACCCTGCTCTGGAAATCATAGTCAGTGAGTAGTGGATTTTTGGATGTTGGTGGGGTGATGATGCTAATAGTTTCATTTTTGCTATCTACCCTGCACTAAAAATCATAGTCAGTGAGTTGTGGATGATTGGATGTTGGTAGGGTTATGATGCTAATCATTTCATCTTCCCTCTGCACCCTGCTCTGGAGATCATAGTTTGTGAGTTGTGGATTGTTGGATGTTGATGGGGTGATAATGCTGATGATTTCATCTCCACTCTCCACCCTACTCTGGAAATCATAGGAGGTGAGTTGTGGATTGTTGGATGTTGGTGGGGTGATGATGCTAATCATTATATCTTGGCTCTCCACCCTGCTCTGGAAATCATAGTTGGTGAGTTGAGGATTGTTCAGTGTTGGTGGGGTGATGATGTTGATCATGTCATCTCCACTCTCCACTCTGCTTTGGAAATGATAGTTGGTGAGTTGTGGATTGTTGGATGTTGGTGGGGTGATGATACTGATCATTTCATCTCCACTCTCTACCCTGCTCTGGAAATCATAGAGGGTGAGTTGTGGATTGTTGGATGCTGGTGGGGTGATGATGCAGATCATTTCATCTCCACTTTCCACTCTGCTCTGGAAATCATAGTCAGTGAGTTGTGACATGTTAGATATTGGAAGGGTGATAATGCTGATCATTTTGTCTCTGCTCTCCACCCTGCTCTGGAAATGATAGTTGGTGAGTTGTGAATTGTTGGATATAGGGTGATGATGCTGATCATTGCATCTCTGCTCTCCACCTTGCTCTGGAAATCATAGTCAGTGAGTTTTGAATTATTGGATATTGATGGGGTGATGATACTGATGATTTCATCCCCACTCTCCACTCTGCTTGAGAAATTATAGTCAGTGAGTTGTGGATTGTTGTATGTTGGTGGAGTGATGATGATGATGATGATTTTATCTCTGCTCTCCACCCTGCTTTGGAAATCATAGTGGGCAAGTTCTGAATTGTAGCATGTTGGTGAGGTGATGAGGCTAATGATTTCATATCCACTCTCCACCCTGTGCTGAAAATCATAGTCGGTGAGTTGTGGAGTGTCAGATGTTGGTGGAGTGATGATGCTGATGATTTCATCTCCACTCTCCACCTTGCCCTGGAAATTATAGGGGGTGAGTTGTGGATTGTTGGATGTTGGTGGGGTGATGATACTGATCATTTCATCTCCACTTTCCACTCTACTCTGAAAACCACAGAAGGTGAGTTGTGGATTGTTGAATATTGCTGGGGTGATGATGCTGATGATTTCATCTCTACTCTCCATCTTGCTCTGGAAATAATAGTTGGTGAGATGTAGATTATTGGATGTTGGTGGGGTGATGATGCTGATGATTTCATTTCCACTCTCCACTCTGCTCTGGAAATCATAGAGGGTGAGTTGTGGATTATTGGATGTTGGTGGGGTGATGATGCTGATGGTTTTATCTCCACTCCACCCTGCTCTGGAAATTATAGGAGGTGAGTTATGGATTGTTGGATGCTGATAAAGTGATAATGATGCTGGTGATTTCATCTCCACTCTCCACCCTGCTCTGGAAATCATAGGAGGTGAGTTATGGATTGTTGGATGCTGATAAGATGATAATGATGCTGGTGATTTCATCTCCACTCTCCACCCTGCTCTGGAAATCATAGGAGGTGGGTTATGGGTTGTTGGATGCTGGTAGGGTGATGATGATGCTAATGATTTCATCTCCACTCCACCCTGCTCTGAAAATCATAGTTGGTGAGTTGTGGATTGTTGGATGTTGTTGGGGTGATGATGCTAATAATTTCATCTCCACTCTCTGCCCTGCTCTGGAAATCATAGTTTGTGAGTTGTGGATTGTTGAATGTTGGTGGGGTGATGATACTGATGATTTTATCTCCACTCTCCACCTCCTCTGGAAATGATAGAAGGCAAGTTGTGGATTGTTGAATGTTGGTGGGGTGATGATGCTGATGATTTCATCTTCACTCTCCACCCTGTTCTGGAAATATAGGAAGTGAGTTGTGGATTGTTGGATGTTGGTGGGGTGATGATGCTGATGATTTCATCTCCACTCTCCACCTTGCTTTGGAAATCATAGAATGTGAGTTGTGGATTGTTGGATGTTGGTGGTGTGATGGTGGTGATGATTTCATCTTCACTCTCCACCCTGCTCTGGAAATTGTAGGATGTGAGTTGTGGATTGTTGGATGTTAGTGGGGTGATGATACTAATGATTCCATCTCCACTCTGTACCCTGCTCTGGAAATTACAGTCAGTGAGTTGTTGATTGTGGAATTTCAGTAGGGTGATGGTGCTGATGATTTCATCTCCATTCTCTACTCCGCTCTGGAAATCATAGAATGTGAGTTGTGGATTGTTGGATATAGGTGGGATGATAATGCTGATCACTTCATCTTCTCTCACCATCCTGCTCTGGAAATTATAGGAGGTGAGTTGTGAATTGTTCATTGTTGGTGAGGTGATGATGCAGATGATTTCATCTTCACTTTCCACCCTGCTCTGGAAATGATAGTTGGTGAGTTGTGGATTGTTGGATGTTGGTGGGGTGATGAAACTGATCACTTCATCTCTGCTCTCCACCCTGCTCTGGAAATCATAGAAGGTGAGTTGTGAATTGTGGGATGTTGGTGGGTTGATGATGCTAATGATTCCATGTCCACTCTCCACCCTGCTCTAAAAATTACAGTTGGTAAGTTGTGGATTGTTGGATGTTGGTGGAGTGATGATGCTGATGATTTCATCTCCACTCTCCACCTTGCTCTGGAAATGATAGGAGGTGAGTTGTGGATTGTTGGATGTTTTGGTGGGGTGATGATGCTGATGACATCATCTTCACTCTTCACTCTGCTTTGGACATCATAGTTGGTGAGTCATGGATTGTTGGATGTTGGTGGGGTGATGATGCTGATGATGTCATCTCCACTCTCCACTCTGCTTTGGACATCATAGTTGGTGAGTTGTGAATTGTTGGATGTTGGTGGGGTGATGATGCTGATCACTTCATCTCTGCTCTCCACCCTGCTCTGGAAATCATAGAAGGTGAGCTGTGGATTGTGGGATGCTGGTGGGGTGATGGTGCTGATGATTTCATCTCTACTCTCCACCATGCTGTTGAAATCATAGTTGGTGAGTTGTGGATTGTTGGATGTTGTTGGGGTGATGATGCTGATGATTTCACCTCCACTCTTCATCCTGCTCTGGAAATAATAGAAGGTAAGTTGTGGATTGTTGGGTGTTGGTGGGGTGATGATGCTGATGACTTCATCATCTCTCTCCATTCTACTCTGGAAATGATAGGAGGTGAGTTGTGAATTGTGAATTGTTGGTGGGATGATGAAGCTGATGATTTCACCTCTACTCTCCACCATGCTGTGGAAATCATAGTTGGTGAGTTGTGGATTGTTGGATGTTGTTGGGGTGATGATGCTGATGATTTCACCTCCACTCTTCACCCTGCTCTGGAAATAATAGGAGGTAAGTTGTGGATTGTTGGGTGTTGGTGGGGTGATGATGCTGATGACTTCATCATCTCTCTTCATTCTACTCTGGAAATGATAGGAGGTGAGTTGTGAATTGTGAATTGTTGGTGGGCTGATGATGCTGATGATTTCATCTCCACTTTCCACCCTGCTCTGGAAATTATAGAAGGTGAGTTATGGATTGTTGGATGTTGGTGGGGTGATGATGCTGATCATTTTATCTCCACTTTCCACTCTGCTTTGGACATCATAGTTGGTGAGTTGTGGATTGTAGGATGTTGGTGGGGTGATGGTGCTGATGATTTCATCTCTGTGCTCCACTATGCTCTGGAAATGATAGGAGGTGAGTTGTGGATTGTTGGATATTGGTCGGGTGATAATGTTGATGATTTCATCTCCACTCTCCACCTTGCTCTGGAAATGATAGGAGGTGAGTTGTAGATTTTTGGATGTTGGTGGGGTGATGATGCTAATGAGTTCATCTTCCCTCTCCATTCTGCTTTGGAAATCATAGTCAGTGAGTTGTGAATTGTTTGTTGTTGGTAGGGTGATGATGCTGATAATTTCATCTCCACTCTCCACACTGCTCTGGAAATCATAGAGGGTGAGTTGTGGATTGTTAGATGTGAGTGAAATGATGATGCTGATGACTTCATCTGCATTCTCCACCTGCTCTGGAAATGATAGGAGGTGAGTTGTGGATTGATGGATGTTGGTGGGGTGGTGATACTGATCATTTCATCTTCACTCTCCACCCTCCTCTGGAAATCAAAGGAGGTGAGCTGTGGATTGTTGGATGTTGTTGGGGTGATGATGCTGATGATGTTATCTTGACTCTGCACCCTGCTCTGGAAATCATAGTTGGTGAGTTGTGGATTGTTGGATGTTGGTGGGGTGATAATGCTGATGACTTTATCTTCTCTCTATGTCCTGCTCTGGAAATCATAGGAGGTGAGTTGTAAATTGTGAATTGTTGATCATCTTCACTCTCCACCCTGCTCTGTAAATCATAGAGGGTGAGCTGTGGGTTGTTAGGTGTGGGTAAAGTGATGATGCTAATGATTTTATCTCCACTCTCCACCCTGCTTTGAAAATCACAGAGGGTGAGTTATGGATTGTGAGATGTTGGTGGGGTGATGGTGTTGATCACTTCATCTCTGCCCTCCACCCTGCTCTTACAATCATAGAAGGTGAGTTGTGGATTGTGGGATGTTGGTAGGGTGATGGTGCTGATGATTTCATTTCTACTCTCCACCCTGCTCTGGAAATCATAGTTGGTGAGTTGTGTATTGTTGGATGTTAGTGGGGTGATGATGCTGATGATTTCATCTCCACTCTTCATCTTGCTCTGGAAATGATAGGAGGTGAGTTGTAGATTGTTGGATGTTGGTGGGGTGATGATGTTGATGATTTTATCTTCTGTCTCCACTCTGCTCTGGAAATCATAGAAGGTGAAGTTGTGAATTGTTTATTATTGGTGGGGTGATGATGCTGATGATTTAATCTCCACTTTCCATCCTACTTGGAAAATCATAGGAGGTGAGTTGTGGATTGTTGGATGTTAGTGGGGTGATGATGCTGATGATTTTATCTTCACTCTCCACCCTGCTCTGGAAATCATAGTTGGTGAGTTGTGGATGGTTGGATGTTGGTAGGGTGATGATGCTGATGATTTCATTTTCACTCTCTACCCTGCTCTGAAAATCATAGTCAGTGAGTTGTGGATTGTTGGATGTTGGTAGGGTGATGATGCTGATGATTTCATCTCCATTCTCCACATTGCTCTGGACATGATAGAAGGTGAGCTGTGGATTGTTGGATGTTGGTGGGGTGATGATGCTGATCATTTCATTTCCACTCTCCACCCTTCTCTGGAAATGATAGGAGGTGAGTTATGGCTTGTTAGATGCTGATAGGGTGATGCTGATGCTTATGATTGCATCTCCACTCTTCACCCTGCTCTGGAAATCATAGAGGGTGAGTTGTGAATTGTTAGATATGGGTGAAGTAATGATGCTAATGATGTCATCTCCACTTTCTACTCTGCTCTGGAAATCATAGAGGGTGAGTTGTGGATTGTTGGATGTTGGTGGGGTGATGATGCTGATCACTTCATCTCTGCTCTCCACCCTGCTCTGGAAATCATAGAAGGTGAGTTGTGAATCATGGGATGTTGGTGGGGTGATGGTGCTGATGATTTCATTTCTACTCTCCACCCTGCTGTGGAAATCATAGTTGGTGAGTTGTGGATTGTTGGATGTTGGTGGGGTGATGATGCTGATGATTTCATCTTCACTACACCTTGCTCTGGAAATCATAGGAGGTGAGTTCTGAATTGTTGAATGTTGGTGGGGTAATAATGCTGATGATTTTTCCCTCTCCACCCTGCTCTGGAAATCATAGTTGGTGAGTTGTGGATTGTTGGATGTTGGTGGGGTGATGATGCTGATGATTTTATCTCCACTCTCCACCCTGCTCTGGAAATTGTAGTTGGTGAGTTGTGAATTGTTTAATCTTGGTAGGGTGATGATGCTGATGATTTCATCTACACTCTCCACCCTGCTCTGGAATTAATAGTTGGTGAGTTGTGGATTGTTGGATGTTGGTGAGTGATGATGCTGATGATTTCATCTCCATTCTCCACCTCCTCTGGAAATGATAGGAGGTGAGTTATGGATTTTTTGGTGTTAGTGGGGTGATGATGCTGATGATTTCATTTGCACTCTCCACCCTACTCTGGAAATGATAGGAGGTGAGTTGTGGATTGTTGGATGTTTGTGGGGTGATGATGCTGATGATCTTATCTTGACTCTCCACCCTGCTCTGGAAATAATAGGAGGTGAGTTGTGAATTGTTCAATGTTGTTGGGGTGATGATGCTGATCATTTCATTTCCACTCCACCCTGCTCTGGAAATGATAGGAGGTGAGTTGTGGATTTTTGGATGTTGGTGGAGTGATGATGCTGATGATTTCATTTCCACTCTCCACCCTGCTCTGGAAATGATAGGAGGTGAGTTGTGGATTGATGGATGTGGGTGCAGTGATGATGCTGATGATTTCATCTCCACTCTCCACCC
This sequence comes from Nevesoporus exiguus, assembly GCA_038089155.1. Classification (NCBI taxonomy): domain Eukaryota; kingdom Fungi; phylum Basidiomycota; class Agaricomycetes; order Boletales; family Boletaceae; genus Nevesoporus; species Nevesoporus exiguus. The sequence continues at coordinate 9,921 of JBBPKI010001852.1, forward strand.
TGCTCTGAACATCATAGAGGGTGAGCTGTGGATTGTTGGATGTTGGTGGGGTGATAATACTGATGATTTCATCTCCCCTCTCCACCCTACTTTGGAAATCATAGGAGGTGAGTTGTGGATTGTTTGATCTTGGTGGGGTGATGATCCTGATGATTTTATCTTCACTTCCCACCCTGCTCTGGAAATCATAGAGAGTGAGTTGTGGATTGTTGGAGGTTGGTGGGGTGATAATGCTGATGATTTCATCTCCATTCTCTACTCTGCTCTGCAAATTATAGCATGTGAGTTGTGGATTGTTGGATGTTTGTGGAGTGATGGTGCTGATGATTGCATCTTCCCTCTCCACCCTGCTCTGGAAATCATAGAGGGTGAGTTGTGGATTGTTGAATGTTGGTGGGGTGATGATGCTGATGATTTCATCTCCCCTCTCCAATCCTCTCTGGAAATGATAGGAGGTGAGTTGTGGATTGTTGGATGTTGGTGGGGTGATGATGCTGATCACTTCATCTCCATTCTCCACCCTCCTCTGGAAATGATA
>JBBPKI010001853.1:0-10458 GCA_038089155.1 Nevesoporus exiguus
AGGTATGGAATATAGACTTCCCATGTAATCGATCCCTCCCAAATGCAAAGAAAGAAAATAAGTAGGAGGTGACCATGAAGAAAGAAAACTGTAACACACTGATGTTGTGAGTCCAAACTCAATGATTGCTGGGCTGGCAGGGTCAATGGACAGGTCACACAAGCTGAATACCACCCCACCAGTTGAGATAACCACTATGCATGCCATATGAAACCAAATTGTGAGGAGAGGGCTGAGTGGAGGTAGTGGGAGGTGTAAAGGATGCTGGACCTGGAGTTGACAATGAAGAATGTGGTGGTGAAATGATCATGTGCACACAAGAAGCCCTAGGTGGGCAGTCAGTTGAAAATGGTGAAGAAGATCATGTGCCAGAGAAACCAAAGAGCATGCCACTTGAGGGGGGGAGCTGGAGATCAAGTGGCAGGAGCACTGAGCTTACTGCACACAAAGAGGATGTGTTGAGAGCACACAACTGCACAGATGATGACATCATAAAACTAGACAGCAGTGAGACAATGGAGTCAAGACCATCAGAAGATCCTGTGGATGTGCCAGGTGATGACAAGCATCATCCAGATGAGCCCACAGAGCCCCCTGACATGCCAGAAGGCCTGGATGAAGGAATGGATGAGGGAAGGGCTGAGGCAGAAGTCAAGAAAGTCAAAGGCACATCAAGAGTGCTGAAAGGCCCTGTGGCAGCAACAAGCAACAGCAGCAGTGAGCCCAACAAACTAAACAAACTGCCAGATGAGGCACAGAGTCCCTAGATGTACTATGCATGCATACAGGTTGAGCTAGATCCAATACAGGTTGATCTGGGTGGAAGTGCTGCAGGCAAACCAAATAAAAGGATTGTGCCTGGCAATGCAGATGTGGATGGCAAGGGAGAGGTCAGAAGAGTGCAATGCAATGCACAAGCCACTGGGAAGAATGCAAGGATGCATCATAGCATGCTGATTGAAAAGGAAAGAGTAGTTGCAACTGAGCATGAGCAACCAGTAGCACAAGCTGAAGAAGATGGTCAGTGCACAACTCCAGACCATGAAGATGTATCTGGACCACTGGAACCACCTGGCAAAGCCATGAATGCACAAAATGAGCCCTCAAGCATTGAGCTTGAGGGGGAGAGGAGAAGGTTGGTGAGCTCTGAAAACTGACTTACTGAAAATGAAGCGGACATGTCAGAGGCTTCTGGATGTGATGAGGACACCAGGGACAAGCTGAAGAAGCTGTTGAACACATCAGGACACATCAGAAAACATGTAGAGCCAAGGGTTGAGGAGGACTCACCCAGTCAAGCTAGATGACCTAGGTGGCAAAGTAGCAGAACATAGAAGTTCCAGGACACACCTAAAACATCCTGAGGACAACATTATAACTGAGTGCTTTGATGGAATAGGAGCACAATGTTGAGCTAGAGATCCAGGAGGTCATATTGAGGTCAAAGAGGCATTGAGAGTGGTTGAGTGTGATTTGAAACATGGAGATGATGTGGAATAGACAGTGCAACAAACAATGCATGCATGGACTTGAAATGGGTCAATACAAAGGTGCTGTAATGACCCTAAACCCTAAGGCCATCGGGATTGTAGTAGTGATGACCAGAGGCCAAAGCTAACTCTTGGGAGGTCACTAGGAGCATCATGAAGGAGTGGACAAGGTCCATCTTAAGAGCCTGGCTTAGGAGTCCAGCACTCAGTCAAGAGGTTTTAGGGGAAACCTACAAGAGACTTCACTTGAAGTCCTTGGGGCATGTCTATTGGACTACTTATAGTGTCTAGCTAAGTACTTAGGGCAGGCCTAAGGGCATGGACCACCTTAGGGCCAGACTATGACATAGCTATGATATCATCCATACCTGTGACATCACTAGTCTCACCTCTGTGGCTAGGCTTCTAGAGTATTGTAATGTTAAATAAACCTACTAAGTGCCATGAGAGCATATAAGTGTTAGCTAACTTGCTTATCAAGGATGCAAGCATGTTGGAACTCCAACAGGTGCTAGCTGGCAACCAGACAGATTAGTGTGGAAGGCACAATCACAAGACAATGAGCACACCTAGGCAATCCAAACCATCTCCACAGCATACCAGATGATATATAGACCAACTGAACTCTATCACAAAAGTTGCAGAAAGTCAATAGTGGTACTCATTTTGGCTATTTTGAGGCTATGTTCAGACTCTGAGATGCTGTGAAAATATGAATGTAATGGTCAGACTTTGAAAAACATGCCTCCCTTGCACTCTCCCCCTCGATGCTCTGCAAGACTGCTAGGTCTAATGAACTACCTTACAATCATGGCTGGTAGAGCCCATCCCTGTCCAAATGCGTAGCCAGCTTCTGCTGGTATCCAAAACCAACCCCAGGCTGATGGAACTGAAAGGAGTATGGTTCAGAAAAGACCACGTGCCAGCACCAAGAGGGGGAGCAAGACTGTCTGCTCTACCCATGTGCCTGTACCATCAATTTCTGATAGTGGTTCTGTTCCATCAGCCTTGTTGGCCCCAGCTCCTAGTATAAAGACATCCACTGCAATAACATGGGAAGGAAAATGTACAGACATGCAGGTTGAGTGGATCACATCCCATATTGCTGATTGACATATCTTATTCCACGATCACTCTTCATCTTTGTCCTTCATAGCCCCTCCTGTTGACAAGCCCTCTGGGAGGAACAAGAAAGATGTTGCTGCTGCCATTGCCAAGCATATATTTGAGCAGGATTCCAACCATTCTGATACATATAATACTGATCCTGCAAAGTTTGTCACCTCTGTCATCAACCGACTGGGGACATAAGTATTTCACCACTGCCCCCTTGAACTACTGACTTATGCACCCCCTCCAGACTCAAGATGAAGTATCATTATCAATGTGCACAATTTACAGGCACTGGAGGGGGGCATCACACTGCAATCTGATGGGAATGAAGAGTCACCTGTGCAAAACCTTTTGGGTATGTATATCTATTGCTACTTTGTCAACAACCTAATTTTCCTTCCAGAGGACATCCTCCATATCTTCCCTTACTATCAAGAACTCAATGCCATATGGAATGGCATTCCATCATTTGACAGCAAACTTGTTTCGTCCAAGTTGGGGATGGACCATGCAGCAAGCCTGTTGAGGGTTGTCAAGCTGGGTTCTTGGGCTGGTGAGCAAGCTGATGAGAATGAAGATGAAGAAATACAGGTCCATGGTGATAGGGAAAAATATGGAGCTTTGGCCATGCAGGGTATTCGAGTTGAGGAAGATGATGCAGATGCTAAAATGCATGGATTGGATGATGACAACAACCAAAGCATGGGTGATGTCCTGACAGTATGTTATACTATTGATCTGAAACTCATTCTCATCATTGTCTGTCCATTATTAGAATCAAGCTACCATGGCTGCATGCACTGCTTCCACTGGTGAGAGGCAACGATGTGCTAGTCATGATGGTAGTTTGTCAGCCCTTCCACAATTTGCACTCTGGTCAAAGGGAAAAATGCCAATGCATGAAGGGTGAAGTGCATTTAAGCACACACCATATGGACAGCCACCTTCTAGCACCATAGACTCAAGTGTGAAGAGTGCTGGCTCAACTCCTGTCTCATCTACCAAGATGACAAGTCCATCAGGTTCAACTCGGAGGGATCAAATGCAGGCTCAGATCAACAACTTGAACAAGCAAAGTGAGTCACTGTTATGAAAATCCCCTTTTCTTCACCTCTTCCTTACCTTTACCACTCCTTTGCCAACCTCTTAGCTAGGTCCTTATTTTTGGACTCTGCTCTAACCTTCCTTTGAACTGTGCCTTACCCCTATGTACCTTTCCCATGTTCATCTCCGCCCCGTTGCCATCCACTCCTTATAGCCTCTCTATCTCCCCTACATAGCCTTCCATTATTGATGCCATCTTTGTGCCTACCTACGCATAGCTTCCATCAACCTCCCCTAAGGTGGTCTGTGCACATACCCAGTAGTATATAAGTAGGGACCATTCCTGTAGAATACCCTAAGCTTAGTCTGCCCAATTGGTAGTGCCATTCTAGGCCCATTCCTAGTGAGAGTGCCAGCCTCTCCTAGTGTTCCCCTTGCCTTGCACCTCTCATCGTCCCTCTTGTCTTCTGGTCTAGTCCTAGTTCGGTGCTGCCTTAGGCCACTGTAACAAAAGACTAAGCTTTACCATTGGAGCTAGTGTCATCTAGTTCTCCAGACCCCTCCTTGCTGCCACCCCTTGTCTGCTTGGCTGTTGCCCCTGCTGAAGAGCATTGTACTACCCTGCCTGCCGTCCGCCGACCCCGCTGCTGTCACTTTAACGCTGCTCTTGCCCTCCTTGCCACTGCCACCTGCCACTGGTCATGTCCTGTACCTCTGACCACTGTCGCCCTGCCGTCTGCCGAGACTATACATGTGTCCCCTAGTCACTACCATCATCCTTGCCTGCTGCTGTCCCCCTTGGACTAAAGTCCTCTCACTGCTGGTCGTCCCGCCCCCACCATTTGCCATTGCCATTGCCATTGCTGCATTTGCCCGCCTATCGCCAGTCACTTGGTATCAAGTCCCATACTCCACCCTTGTACTCAGAGGAGTACCATTCTTGCCATCGCTGCCTGCCACCGGGTATCTAGTCCCAGGTTCGCCACCATCTGCCTACGCTCAGAGGAGCACTACTTGTCCTTGCTGTTCGTCACTGGGTATAGAGTCCCAGGCCTACTGCCTTGTGCTCAAAGGAGCGCCACCTCATTGCTACATCCCCACTGCCACTGCTGCTATTGCCTGCCTATCGCCAGTCACTGGGTATCAAGTCCCATACTCTGCCCTTGTACTCAGAGGAGTACCATTCTTGCCATCACCACCTGCCACTGGGTATCTAGTCCCAGGTTCGCCGCCATCTGCCTATGCTCAGAGGAGCACTACTTGTCCTTGCCGTTCATCACTGGGTATAGAGTCCCAGGCCTACTGCCTTGCACTCAGAGCAGCGCCACCATTGTCGCTACATCCCCACTGCCACCCGCTTGCTATTGCTGCTAACTCTGACTGTTGATCCTTGGGGTGCTGACTCCTTGTTGTCCGGTCTTAGTCCTATCTCCACCCTGCATTGGTTTGCTATTATCTGCATTGCACTGTTGTGCATCCGCCTCGCTATCGCCACTGCTGTACCACCGCCTCCGCCACATCGCGCCACTTGTGCCGTTGCATTTATAGCTCGCCTCATCCTTGCCCTCCATTGCCACCATGCCCTCCTCCTACGACTACGAAATCACTGCTGCCATGCCTGATGACTTCCTTGGAGATCCGTTGTCTGCCAATCACTGGATCAAGGCCATGCAGGCCTAGCACAATTTGCTGATCCAATTGCCCCTGCTGCATCCACGTCCAATGCTGCCCCCGCCTCTCCTGTATATGCCTCTACCCAACTCCCCCCTCGCACACCCTCGCCTCAACCCTTGGTGTACCCAATGGATATAAATGCACTTGTTGCACTATCCCCTGCCACTTGATCTCACTGCTTACGCCGCTGTCTGTGCTTTGTATGCCAGAAGCCTGATTGTTGGTCCTCTCATCACTGCCGCCCACCATCCTCCTCCTACTCCAATGCCCCTACCATCTCACATTACGATGACAACCCTTACCTAGAAGACAATAGTATTCCTCTTCAGGACAATGCTTACGCCACTCACTCTGCCACCCCAATTGAGGATACTCATTGTAAATCCCCTACTCCTCCTCTACCTACCCGCCATACCACTCATCAATTTGCTCCCAAATATATGCCGCCATGCCCGCCTTCCTGCACTGCATCCATTGTCTCTACCTCTTTCATAGAAGCCACCTTACTTGGTGTCTTAGAAGTTCCTTCTTTCGCTCTTGAGTCCCCTCCTCTTGATTATCTTGATTTCTGATGTCTTATTTCTTGATTGTACTGCCAGTGAGATGTTGCGCCTCTTCATGAGTGCCTCCTCACATTTATATTGCTCCTTCTTGCTATTTCTCCTATTCGCTGTGTCTTTCCCTGGACTTGTCTCTTGAATCTTTCCTTTGTCTGTCTTGTTTCTTTTTCTTACCTTGTTTGTTCGTCGAGGTCTTCAAACCTTGGTTAGGGGGTAATGTTATGAAAATCCCCTTTTCTTCACCTCTTCCTTACCTTTACTGCTCCTTTGCCAACCTCTTAGCTAAGTCCTTATCTTTGGACTCCGCTCTAACCTTCCTTTGGACTGTGCCTTACCCCTATGTATCTTTCCCACATTCATCTCTGCCCTGTTGCCATCCGTTCCTTATAGCCTCTCTATCTCCCCTACATAGCCTTCCATCATTGATGCCATCTTTGTGCCTACCTACGCATAGCTTCCATCAACCTCCCCTAAGGTGGTCTGTGCGCATACCCAGTAGTATAAGTAGGGACCATTTCTGTAGAATACCCTAAGCTTAGTCTCCCCAATTGGTAGTGCCATTCTGGGCCCATTCCTAGTGAGAGTGCCAGCCTCTCCCAGTGTTCCCCTTGCCTTGCACCTCTCATCGTCCCTCTTGTCTTCTGGTCTAGTCCTAGTTCAGTGCTGCCTTAGGCCACTGTAACAGTCACTTGATGAGGAATTCAATCATTCACATGCAGCAAAGTACAACTACCACATACAGAAGAAAGAACTTGAACTTCAGCATGAGGAGCAATTAGCTAGACATGCTAATGCAGAGGTTGAGTTCATGTGAGAACAAGAGCTCAAGAAGCTGGATATCTAGCTTAGGCAAGAGGAAGAATGTACCTATGCTCACCAAGCTGAAGTCCTACGCTTGCAGATTCAGTTTCAGCAGTATTAGAATGCCATCAATGCTGGGACTTCCTCCAGTTCAGGTTCTACCGTCCCCCAGGCCATACCAGCTTCCACCAAGCCGCTACTGTCTATCACCTCTTCCTCTACTCCCAGCACTGTTGCTACTCTTACTGCTCTGGTCCCACCCACTGCTGCCACTCTCGTTGCTGCTCCTGCTGCAGCCACTTTTCCTACTGCTGATTCCCTTCTGAGCTCTTCCACAAGCATCACTTCACTGCCAACCAGTGGGTAGCATGTTCTCAACAAACAATAGGTGTTTTTCATGTTTGTTTTTGTATGGCTTGGTAACCTTTTTTTGTATGCAGTATGGATGATATGACTACAATGATTGGAATACATTCATTCAGTCTAAACACCCCTTTTGTCTATAGTGAAGTTTACATTGAGTGCTTGAAACAAATCATGCATCAGCCCTGTGCAGACTTGTTGTCCTGGTGTACCATCTTGAATCTCAACAATGATGACATCCAGATCCCTCAGTAGGTTCTGCACCTCTTCCCATGCCCAACTTGTTGATGATTCTCTCCCAAGCATCTCTTTGAAGTGGATAATCATGTTGTGAAGGATAATGCAGCACTGTGCCCAGTGTACTGCATACATGGTATCATCATCTGATTGAATGTGAATATGAAGCTCACAAAGAGACTGGAAGCAACCCTTCAATGCAGCAAATGCATGTTCAACGCACATGTGAACCTAAGTTTTTTTTTTATCTATGTATCCAATTTCATACTCATTTGACCTTACCTTGGACAGGTACCGATTATAATTTTTTTGCACTTGTGTAAGTGGTGCTGTCCATGTTGCTTTAAATGGCACAACACACCACATTCTTGTTGGATAAGCGCTATCCACCCAGATCCAGTGGCCATCTGGAATCAGTGCCTCTGGTGATTGTGCCACTTCTATTCCTTGGAATGCATATGCATCATGGATGCTACCCAGATGGCCTAGACCATAATCCACAACCAGAAGGTTGTGTGCCATGACAACAAGCTGTGATGGGACAATCTTGGTGAATACTAGGTGCATGGTACGTTCTATTAGTGACCTCACCTGACAGTTAATTGAATACCTTGATTTTCTATCATAGAAGGTTTCACCATAGTGAGATTGTTGGCAACCTATCCAGTTAAGGCTTCGGTCACACACTAGGCTTGCTTGAATCAAGAGGATGAGGGGAATCAACCAGGACTTGACTGAAGTCCGGTCATTGATGACATTCAGATTATATACGTACAAAGTAGTTTAGGGTTGGTGTGAGAATACTTACTAAGTACTACGTCATTGTGGAGTGGGAAAGAAGATAAGGGTCTAGACTGTTGGTAATTAAGGAAGCATGTAGATAAGGGATCTAGAGCGAATGTGAGTGAAGTGAAAGGTATTGACCTAGACTTGGTCAGGTGACATGTCCCACAGTCACGTGATAGTGGTCATGTGACTTGATAAGATAAGATGTGAAATCGTAACATTACCCCCCTCCTATGAATCGCATTCCAGGCGATTAAAGGGAACCTGGGAGGGCTCTGTCATGTTGTCATAAGAAGAGAAAAGTGAATCAAAGTCTGTTTGGACCATTTTGAGTTTCCAGGGTGCTGCTGGGTTAGATAAGTAGAAGTCCTTTATTGCCTCTTTGGCATTAGTGAGATGGCTCTGAGGTTCCCACGTTCGGTCTTCCTCATCATAGCCCTTCCAATGTACCAGGAACTCCAGAGATCGCCCTTTTAGACATGAGTTGACGATGTAGTCTACTTCAAACTCTGGTAGTCCTTCTTGTGTGCCCACAATGGGTCCCAGGGCAACTATGGGTTGATTTTCAAGGCGTTCTTTGTAAGGTTTAACTCTTGAAACGTTTACTGTAGGGTGAATTTGCAGGGTAGACGGTAGTTTGAGAGTAATGGCATTAGGGCCTGCGAATGAAAGGATTTCGTAAGGGCCAATCCATTGCTCTGTGAGCTTCTTTGAGGCCCAATTGAGTTTAATGTTCTCGGTAGAAAGCCAGACCATTTCTCCAACTTTCATTTCCGGAACCTTGGTATGGTGTCTGTCCGCCTGCTTTTTCATTGTGTGTTGAGCTTTTTCAAGAGATTCTTTAGCTTGCTCAAGCGTCTTGGAAAAGTCCTGTGTGAAAACCGAGGACAATTCATTCTTGGTAATTGTGGGTTCAATGCCCATCCTTGGTTCGTAAGTCTTAGTGACTTCGAACAGAGATTTTTTTGTGGACGAGTGCTGGCGATTATTGTAGGAAAATTGTGCCAGAGGGAGCCACTCTGCCCATTTATCTTGTTTCTCAGTGGTAAACAGCCTGAGATACTGTTGAAGGTCTCTATTGACCCTTTCTGTCTGTCCATCTGTTTGGGGATGGAAGGCTGTGGACATATTGAGGTCTATTTTGGGCATTTTGCCCAAATCCTTCATTACTTGTGAAGCGAATTGTGGTCCTTGATCTGAAATGATGGACCTTGGTAAACCATGGTGCTTCCAAACATGGTCCCTATATAGCTTGGCTGTACCCAAAGCTGTAATCGTCTTATTGGTGGGAATGAACTCCACCTCTTTTGAAAATCGGTCTACTACAACAAGTACAGAGTCGTAGGTGTTGGATGTGGGAAGATCAGTGATGAAGTCCGCAGATATGTCTTTCCATGGACCTTCTGGAATTGGATTTGGGATCAATTCTCCCTTGGGTGCCTTATTTTCTGGCTTCATTCTTGCGCATCTGTCACAGCGCGAGCAATAGTCTTTGACTTGGGCTCAAAGGCTGTTCCATTGGAAGTATTGCTCTATAATTTGCCAGGTCTTTTCAGCACTGCCATGTCTGGCTATAGGAGAATCATGATAAAGAGTAATGATATCTTGGTGCAGGGTTTCTTTATTTGGGACAAAGATTCTATCACCAAGATACAGAATTCCATCTTTGTTAAGAAGGTTGGGTTTATCATCACCCTTCCACTCTTCTTGTGCTTCCACTATCCTTTCGAGGAGTTTCCTTTCTTCTCCTTCTATTGTGTAAGCGTGTTTTGATTGTGCCCTTACTCTGTATTCAGGGATCATTTGAATGCCTTTGTTGTCTTCGTCGATTCCAATGGCATGATCCTCTTGTCGAGAGAGAGCATCAGCCTTTCCCATTTGGGATCCAGGCTTGTTAACTAAGACATAATTGAATTGAAAAAGCCATTGAGACCATCTCGCTTGTCGACGATTTAAATCTTGTTTTGTCATGAAGTATCGGAGGTTGGCGTGGTCCGTCCAGACTTTGAATTCTTCTGCCCCCTCAAGGTAATGTCACCACTGTTCTAGAGCCAGAATTATGGCGAGCATTTCTTTATCCGCTATTGGGTAATTCCTCTGTTCGGGGGTCATGGAAGCAGAGGAAAAGGCAACAGGGTGCCACCTGTCTTCTTGTTTGATCGAAAGGACCGCGCCGGTTGCAAAGTCCAAAGCGTCAGTTTCCAAGCGAAACTCGCTATTGTTATCCAGATAAGCGAGTATAGGTGCTGTGGTAAAGGCTTCTTTGAGCTGATCAAAAGCTCCTTGTTCCTGGGGTCCCCACTGCCAGGGCTGGTCTTTCTTTGTTAGGTCATTCAGGGGGCGAGAGATTTGCGAGAAATCTTGAATGAACCTTCTGTAGTAGTTGGCGA